>CABFOP010003296.1:3670-14288 GCA_900683385.1 Anoplogaster cornuta
CAACAGTGTCCCCACATTGCGGTGGTGTGGAGGTCCCTCAGGCACCCCCCCCCCCACAAGTGGACGCCGCATTCGCATAAACCTGAATATCTGTATGATAATCGCATAACCTTTTCCTGCACTCAGCAGTAATGGTGCTGAGTCCCTTTCATAGACTCTGTTGTTTTGACCGACATCTGGAAACCACCAAATATCATACTGGTGCAATTCACATCGACCTTGATTTGAAACATCGAGACTGCACCATGCTGACATCCTATACTCTGGTGTTATAACACAGGTGCAGACCCAGCACTATTGTCTTTAGCAGGACTATGGGAAGCCGGGCGGGCCTATGCACCTCTATAAGATTGCGTTGTTACACTTAGATATTTTCTTGTGCTACTTACCGACATCGATCTTCTCTGCGACCCTCCTGCCTTTTAAAAATGCCCGTGTGCTGATCGGATTGCTCCGGAATGGTGATTTTTGAATAAAAGCTACACAGCCCAGGAACCTGTGTAGTAAATACACCCCCTATTCTCTATGCTCGCTGCTCTGCTCACGAAAGGCTCCTGCTGCTCCCCAACATTTTAAGGGGCATGAGAACAATGATGCATTTATAATACAGCTAAATACCTGTACTCAAATGAGAACTCACTGAACCCACTAGACTATATCGATTTAAAAGATTGAAACAAGTATTTATTCTTAATTATTTGCAAGATTATCAAGTGTAATTAAGTAATTTGGGTGGTGACTTTGCCAATGATAGACCGAACGTTATATCTTTTGCTCAAAGGGCAATTTTTAGGCTTTGTTTTCCATCACTACTCGACTTGGTTGTTGAAAAAAACAAAACATCTTATCTAAACGCGTAACGTTAGTGTTCCAGAAGAAGCTTGAAATATCGATGTAATTGTTATCGATTACTAGAGCCCAAAGCGTGTTCTGTGCTCTACTAGTTAAGCCTGTGACGCGGTAGCCTCACATGAGACTCTCCAGCATACTGCAGTAGAGTCTCACTCGTTGCCCCCGAAAATCAGGAAAACGAGTCATTCGCCGCCGACCCACTTATTCAAAAATGCACCAATCTCAAATAAAAAGTACTGCTGAGGAAGCCACAGGAGTTGTCTCAAAAGTGGGCGTGTTGGTTTTGTGAAATATTCCGTAAATGTGAAGTAACGGGTCCATTTGTCTGCTCGGTCACGGATCGCCGTTGTCTCGTGTTCGACAAAACCCATTCATTTCTATGTGACATGTAATACCACCTAGCAACGGCGATGGCGCTGTTGAGCAGTGTATACGCGGAAAACCGAAGCAGAACCGTGACCGAGCAGACAAATGGACCCGTTACTTCAAATTTACGGAATATTTCATAAAACCAACACGCCCACTTTTGATACAACTCCTGTGGCTTCCTCAGCAGTACTTTTTTATTTGAGATTGGTGCATTTTTGAATAAGTGGGTCGGCGGCGAATTTTCGTTTTCCTGATTTTGGGGGGCAACGAGTGAGACTCTACTGCAGTATGCTGGAGAGTCTCATGTTAGGCTAGTGACGCGGTATTATACAGCACTGTTGTCAGAGAGAATACAGAAGACTAGAGGCTAGCCAACTTCAGACCCGGCGACGACCCATTGTTTTCATCTTTGAGGTATCTTCGTAATAATGGCGGCGAGGCACCGAGAGCCAGATGTGTCTGCCAGATGTGCCACCTGTGATGGCATGCCTTTCTGAATGGTTAGTGAGCGAGGTTAGCCTTTTAAGCTAGCTAAACTAGCAAGCTTCTGCTAACTCCACTCAGAAGATGCAAAGCTACTAAAATACACATGCCTGTTTTCATCAACCAGTACCATTGACGCGTACATCATGACTGAAAGAGCCAACAAAACCAAACTCCAGCGAAGTGTATCAGTGTCCAAGAGCAAGAAGAAAGGAAATGTAAAAGCTGCTGGTACTTCTGCCACTGGTGCAGCAACAACTCCTATTACCTCGTTCTTCAGCAACCAGCCTCCACCCAAGCTGGCCTGTCCTCTGTGTGGCCAGTTGGTACCAAGGTACAAAATCAATGAACACATTGATTTGCAATGTCAGAACTTTGAGAGAGAAGGCAACAGTGCTGCCTCAGCGAGTAAGAGCGGTGTGCCAAGCATGCAATTGTCACCCAAAAGGAATCCCAGTACGTCGCCAGAACTGGATCCACCAGCATCTCAAAAGGAAGAGATCAAGGAGACCAAGACCAGCCCTTATTTCAAAAAGAATAATTCTCAGCAGGTGCCACGGGAGATAAGCCACAAGTCTGTGGTCAGAACAATTGACCTGGGTGGTCTCTCCTCCAAGCTATCTAGGAAATGTCATAAGGTTCCTGAGAGGACACAGACACAGGATGTGAATTTACTGGCATACCCAGAGAAGGGGAAGAGCTCTGAGGCACTGAGCAGCTCACAGAAAGAAAATGTTCTTATTCAGAGTTTAGATGACAAGGAAGACTGTTTGATGGTCACTGACCTGACAACAAGTGCAGTGGCAGATCCATCATGTTTAGAAAGAGGAGAGCATATCGACCATGAAGCATCTAAATCAGAGATCATCCACCCAATGTTTTCCCCAAAGCCGCCTTCTCCTCCCTCCAAACTAACAAAGAGAAAAATGGGAAAGGCTTCCATAGGCAGGATGTCTGCTTTCAGAAAGAAAGCAAGACATGAGAGGAGCAACAGAGAGCCAGAGGAGGCCTTGTCTAGTGAAGATCTAGTGGAGACAGCTGATCTAGACCAAAATGGGATTGAGGAACTTTCTACAGCTTCCTGTGATTCCCCTTGGAATCATAGTACAAAGGACATACATGAGGGAAGCACTACAGTAATCGACAGTGATATGCTGACTGGTGAGTCTGGTGCTGACAAAACCACCAATAAGAAGGACGTAGAGAACTCTCATCCCCCAAGATTGCCATACTACCTCCGTAACTTCCGGACAGTATTGGAGGCTGTGCTGGAGAATGAGGACGACAGGTTGCTGTTCAACCAGGATGATATGTCACACATACACACTTTTGAGCAGCTCTCAGGTCCGCTGAAATATCCTTTAAGCATTGTAATTTAGAATATATTTGCAAGCTTCCTTCCTCTATCCATTGCATGTATTAATATGCATTTTTATTTTTTTGAAGTCATGGGGCAGATGCTGTATGTGAGGCTCTTTCAGAGGAAACTAAAATGGCTCCAAGTAAATAAACTGGATTATGAAGAGATATGCAGTGACCTGGCTCCTGTTGCACAAGAGCTGGTTCAAAGTGGCTTTCTACAGACAGGTAAATGATCCGCACCATTTGTTTGCTATTTTGGGACATCACTTAGTAGGGTAGCTAAAACCTAGTCAATTATTGAATTATTTATTAGTGTGCTACTGAAAGCTGCACATTCGTGTTGTCAGTGGCCCAATCACAGTTAATGGTGGTTACCATCTTTACTCTTTGAGCTATGAAATGCATGGTATGGTATATGATATATACCCTGGACTAATTCTTGACATTTCACACAACCTGTGTGTTATACTTCAGACTCTCTTCTTAATATGTACCACAAAGCCACGTTTATACTTTATGACTGAGATGATATCCTTCATTGTACAATAACTTATTGACAGAAAGTTTGTTTTCATGGTAGTTCTTGGTTAATTGATAATGAATGGTAGCATGAGCGAGGAAAGATGGGATGACAAGTGACACAGATTGAGAGTCTATCTTACAACACTGGAAGTACATAGTATATATCATAGCCTGCCTAAGTACCAGGTCACTCCAGATGTGTACGTCATCTCCAGTGTTGGGGAGTAACTACATTTAATTAAACTAGTAGTACATTTTGCAGTAGCTTGCTGGTAGTTCAACTACATTCATATTTGCATAGTGATTCAAGTAGTTACATTTCTTTGTGTAGTTAACTACTGAAAATACAAACAATTTGGGCCATAAAAGGAAAGGAATGATCTTTAAATTTTATTTTACCATTGCTTCTCTACTGTAATTGAACCACCTTTGACCAGCCCCGCCCCCTTTTTCTTTCATCCTGACCGCTGTGAAGGCATGCCCAGGCAATGCATTCGTCAGGCAGCCACCACCACACACTTGACCTTTGTGTAGTGCATGTGCAAAAGGGCGGGCGTTGCTCAGTGCTCACACAGCGACAACGTCACCATGGATAAACCTCTCGAATCTCAACTTTAGGAAGAATCACCATGGCCATATATACATACATAGATACATACATACATACATGACACTGACTAGCTCCACCGACAAAACCTATGTTTTTACTTGTGAGCTATGCAAGCCGAGAGTAAATACACTCTTCTGCAAAGTATTGTATTATAATTTGGTATAATTTTGTATCACATGTACATTGTCAATTTGATCTTTTTTTTTTTTTTTTACAAAATAGATTTAACTACTTTTTCTAAGTAGCTTTAGTTAACCAACTAGATTTCTCCCTAGGGTAGCTTTAATGTAGTTCAACTTCTTCCAGTGTGAAGTAGCTTGCAAAGCTATGCTTTCAAAGTAGCTTCCCCAACACTGGTCATCTCGTTCCCTAGAGGTTACGTAATGTTTTTTGCATGTCACAGAGAATGATCTCCTGGACCTGGGGGAGGCTCTGGATCTTCTGCCAGCTCCAGAGCTCAAAGTTCTGGCTAAGACATTCCATCTGGGTGGTTCTGGGACTCAGAAACAGCAGCTAGTGGATGGGCTTCTCCGTCTGAGCAGGCAGAAGTCCCTTTTCACCCCTGGTCAAAACAACATTGGGGCTGTTATCCTCAAAAGGTGTGACGAAAGGTTTCCTCAGTCACTTACTTTATACTCGAGTAAATTACACAATACTCATATTCCAATAATGGCCTCATCCTTCTTCCACTCTGTCCTTAAAGGACAAAGCAGCTTGCAGGTTCCTGTGTGCGTCTATGTCGTGGTCCTCGGGCTGTCTTTTCTCGCACCCTTCTACTCTTCTCTCTGACGGATACTATGGAGGAGGACGAGATGGCAGCTGGTGGACAGAGCCAGCTCTACACCATTCTGTTGGTCAACTCGGGCCGTCTGGCCTTCCCTGACTACACAGTGCAGCGCGGTGCCAAACTGTTCCAGGACAGAGAAGACCTTATCAGGTGGGGGGGCTGTGAGTGCTGCTGAGGACAGGTCTCTTTAAAATTAGGTTATTGTATTTTATCCTAGTAGGGTAGATACAAATAGAAAGGAATTATTCATCTATCCATCCATCACTCCAGATATGAGGCATCCATGCGAGCCCTCCAAGAGGTGATCTCATCCATGCAGGCTAGCCAGTGGGAAGAGGCCCTGGAACTTTACACCACTGCCAAAAGCACCTGGCAGGAGCTGAGGAAGACCTATGACCTCAGGTAAGGACAATATAAATCAGTAATTCACACGTATACATTTGGCTAAAACATATATGTAATGTTAGAGTCCTTAGGGATTACTTGTATGTTAACACTATCTTTGTTTTTGGGTAGTTACCAGGAGGAGCTGCCTGTGTTCCTGCGCAGCTTCACCACAGGATGGACCTACACTCGTATCCTGTCCAGGGGGGTGGAGATCTTACAGAGGCTACGTCGCTATGAGGTTAGGTGACCTCACGCACGCACGCACGCACACAAACAAATTCAGGTATGTATGAAGTTATTTTCAAGATTATGTCTTATAATTTTATGTTTCTACTGTCGTGTTACAGGAAGCAGTAGAAGAGCTGCGGTCCTTATTGGCTCAGTCTGTTTACTGTCCTGACAGCCGGGGACGGTGGTGGGACAGGCTGGCACTTAACCTTCACCAGCACCTCAAACAACCTGAACAAGTCAGCAGTAATATCAGTGGTTTAATTCCCATCTACAGCAATCATTTAATTGTTTTTTCTCTTTTTGTTGGACTGTGGTCCAAACAGGTTGTTATGTTCTCATTTGTTAAACTGTCTTTCCCCATCACTACCAGGCCATTCATGCTATCAAAGACGGTCTGTCAGACCCTCTGGTGCGGACGGGACATCAGCTGTCCCTTCACCAGAGAGCTGTCAGGATGAAGGAGTCTGCCAGCTTCAAGAAGTACCGTCTGCAGCTCAAAGACCTGCCCACTATCCACGTCCATGATGTTACACATGTGAGTTTGCACAAGATGTCAGTATTTGGACTTATGTAAAAATAAAAAAATAAAAAAATAATGTATCTAAATCATTTGATTTGATCAACTAATATATCTATGACTTCGTGTTTGTGCTTTCTTCTGCAGGTGACCATCCGAGGACAGCTGTTTCCTCATGAGGGGGGCATGGGCAAATCTGTTTTCCTTATGCCAGAAAATGAAGAGGGTGGAGAGGGTCAGGCCACTGTAATGTGCTCTGTGGAAGAGCTGTCTCTGGCACACTACCGCCGACAAGGCTTTGACCAAGGTAAGCCGCTTTGCTTCTCCTTTTAAAAATATTTGGGTATTTTCTCTTCACTATATCAATATAAATGTATTTTTTATTTTTACCATGTAATAGGGATCCATGGAGAGGGCTCAACATTCTCTGCTTTGTTTGGTCTTCTATTATGGGACATAGTTTTCATTGAGGGTATTCCAGATGTTTTCCGAAACCCTTACCAGGTACAAAAAAATCTACAGTATATTGATTTTATGGGATATCCATGCATCTGTACAAGTTTCACACCTATTTCTTCCCCCTCACAGACCTGTCCACTGGACCTTTTCACTGATTGTTTCTATGAGAACAGAAAAGAGGCGATCGATGCTCGTGTGCAAATAATTTGTGAGTCTTCTGTGGAGACACTGCATAGTATGATGGCGGATGTCTGGACTTCCCAGGAGGGTAAAGTGTGTTCACTGATGAACTGGGAGTGTTTCTCTTCTCTACAACAGGCACAGGTATTTACTGTCAGCCTTTAAAAATGTATATTCAATGTTAGAGATGTCATTTCTTTGTCACATAATTGATCGATTTTGATAGATTTCTTCATGTCACATTATTACATTGTACTAACATAACAGTCTGTACGCATGTATGTTGGCAGAGTCTGGTGTCATGCCTGAGTGGAGCCTTCTTAGGAGGGGTAATCACACGGATGGCAAAGGACTACAGGCACTGCCGTGCAGGTTTGCCTGACCTGGTGGTATGGAGCACCTCCAACAACAGCTGCAAGGTAAGATAACTTCACATCCTGGCTCTTTGTTAGATATTAGAAATTAGATATTTTCCTTAACTTGTTTCAAGTCTACTTACATGGATTATGCTACAAAAGGGGTTGCAGCATGCAGTGACATGAGATTTCTATGTTCTTCTAGCTGGTGGAAGTGAAGGGGCCCAGTGACCGGCTGTCCCAGAAGCAGCAGATCTGGCTGGATGAGCTGCGGAAACTGGGGTCTGATGTGGAGGTGTGTCATGTGACTGCTACTGGGGCCAGAGGAGTTGTCTGAAATGAAGAGACACCCTAGAACTGTCAGACATGGCTTTGCTGCTAATGATTCAAAGAGTGTGCTCAAAATAAAGGAAGTGTCCGCAGAAAGACTCTCTACTATTTCTGGTATGATTTTGGGCCACTGCTCTTGATTAAGGTTAAAGGGGCAATAGGCAAGATTTCTTACCTCAGTAGCGGTGAGTGAAGAGTGGTGAATTTCAGCGCCGAACTGCGCTGACGTGCGGGAGGGTGTGGGGAATGTGGTGTACAGAAGACCGCTTGCCCGTTGTCACTCGGGAGACAGTGTTTTGCCGATAACGGTCCCCGTCACAGTGTGGTCCTGTCTCTACTTCTTGAGTCTGGTTTCCTGGTTGTTTGGGAATGCAAGTCGACAGGCAGGTAGGCCGAATGGGCCATCTAATCATTTAATTCGAGCTGAAGGTCAAGTTGACAGGCACGTAGTCTGTCCAATCATTTCATTCGGACCAAATGAAATGATTGGACGGACTTATTGCAGTATTTCGACCGCTACAGACACCGGATTTTTTTCATTAAAAAAAAAAAAATACCTATCCTACCTTTAATGTTGCTGCATATCACAATTGCATATGATCATCTTTTATGGGATATCCATGCATCTGTACAAGTTTCACACATTTTTCTTCCCCCTCACAGACCTGTCCACTTGACTTTTTCACTGATTGTTTCTATGAGAACAGAAAAGAGGCGATCGATTCTCGTGTGCAAATAATTTGTGAGTCTTCTGTGGAGACACTGCATAATATAATGGAGGATGTCTGGACTTCCCAGGAGGAAGTCTCTGCACCTCAGACCATAGTAGCATATCCGGTCATAGGTTAGTGCTTACTATTTCTGCTGGCACAGTCAACTGCTCAATCAAATCTACCTTCATTTTCCAGTCTCCGCCCACTCCTAGCTGTCCTGGCTCGTGCCTGCGAGCGTGCTCCCTTGATTTAACTTTTTCTCCCTCACGTACAAATCCAATCTGTTTAACTTCCTTACTAATAGGTAGAGAATTTACTTCTAGCCGCTTTTCCTCTACTGCAGCTGCCAAACATTTCAACACCTGGTTATGACGCCAGGTGTATCACCCTTGGGAAAGACTAACTTTACACCCTGGCAGAATATGCCTAAGTATATACACTGGAAGACAACAGGCAGGCAGCATCCTCACCCATCCACTGATTTAGGTTTTGGGGAGATGGCAGCACATCATAAGTGGCCCCTATAATAAATCTAATTCTGCTTGCCTCCATGCTCCACAACTCTCTCCACTTCAAACTTCTCTTCTCTACACTCTCCCAGTTCACCCACTGTCCTTGTTTTGCCTGCGACACTGCCTTAGTACATCTCACTACCTCTTCCTGATGATGTACTTCTTCAACTACCATCTTTATTTTTTCTACTGCTGATGCCTTACTCCACACAGGTTTCCCTGCACACAGCCCTAAGCCCCCACCACGCCCATGCTGCACCTGGTCTATGATGTCCCAGTGTCTAAGGGCTGCCTGTGCTGCACTGCCTCTTTTGGGTTCCACTTCCTCCCTGTTTTAACTGTGGGCGCTACGCTTCTAACCACTGGATCTTTTCCAGTCTAACCTTAGCACATTTGTACTCCTCTGTCAGGCTAGATACCGACAGCTCTAACATGCCTTTCCCGTACAAAGTCACACTGCTTAGACAGCGTGGGACTCCGAGATATTTTCTAATAAATGAGTTGATCATCCTCTCTAGCTTTTCTACCTTTGAAAGGGGAACCTCATACACTGTCAGCAGCCACATCCACGAGGCAACAATCCAAACTGCAAACACCACAATTTTAACTTTCCTGGGAGCCCTGACTTGTCTATACCTGAAATGCCTTGAATCATTTCCTGCCTCAACTCCTCAAATTGGCCCTTATCACTGAGGCTTGCATTGTACCACCTTCCTAAGCTTTTGACCGGTTTCTCTATCACTGTTGGCACCACCTCATTATTTATGAAAAACTTCTTGTCTACTGCCTTCCCTTTAACAATCAAAATACTCCTAGTCTTACTTGGCTTCACTTTCATCCTGGCCCACTGCAAATTACTATTTAGCTTATCCAGTAACCTACTAGTACATGGAGCTGTTGACATCACAGTCAATCATATCATCCATGTAGGCCCTAATTGGTGGGAGGTGCAGCCCTCCCTGCAGCCTTTCCCCACCCACTACCCATTTTGAAGCTCTAATAATGACCGCCAGTGCCATGGTAAAAGCTAATAGGGAAATTGTGAAACACATCATCTCAAATACTGCATGTATCTCCCATATATCCTCAAATGTATGGTTATAGAGAAGGCAATGACAGTGGCTAACACGGTGTCTTGTGACATGTGGCACTCTCATCCTGGAAGCCATTGCTTCCAAGGGGAAGAAATGCATCATGGGACGAAGGTCATCATTGAGAGTCGCCAGTAGCCGAATATTCTTAGCCCTGTAACAGATAATGCTCAAATATATCAGGAAAATCCCACAATAGCACAGTACAGTCAGTGTTTGCTTCAGCACCACTTTATGTTCTCAGGATCACTGGTTGCTAAGCAACGGGAACTCACATTTAGTTGGCCGCTGGTGAATTATATGACAGCTGTGTTCATGTGCATATGTAAATAATTATGTCACTATTGTACAAAAAGGAAAAGAAATTGGGTACCACGAAAGAAGATGCCAATATGTTACGGTACTAAGAAAACAATCTTCTAATGAGCACCTAATCTGGGTTTTGTCCTATGAAAGGTTAACAAGTACCATGAAATGTATTGATTGAAGGTAAAGATAGAAACTGTCTTTGATGTGATGCCATGCAGCACACACTGAAATAAGAATTTAAAATAATAAATAATTTAAAAGAAAACTTTAGTATTATTTTCCTGTGTTTGGATATGCCTGTAATGGTGGAAAGGGATTATCTTGTGTTTTAAATCTGCTCTGATCGCCTGGGCGGAATGTATGCAGGCCTCGGTGCGTCTGGGGGGGGGGGCTGCGTCTGACGTCACGGCGTAGCAGGGAGAGGGGAGGCGACGAGAGGAAGCTGCAATAAACACAGGGCGTCTGCGCCTATCTAAGTAGGACAATAAAGTGATAACGGTATCAATGCTCTCACAATGGATTTATCAGACATGCTTCTCCTTAAAGCA
>CABFOP010003367.1:4255-16122 GCA_900683385.1 Anoplogaster cornuta
GGTGTGTGTCTCTCTCTCTCTCTCTCTCTCTCTCTCTCCCTCCCTCTTTCAGGTGGGTTACACCGCTCTGCACCAGGCCGCCCAGCAGGGACACACAGACATTGTGACATTATTACTGAAGCATGGAGTCCAGCCCAACGAGACCACATCAGTGAGCATGAATATACCTGATCTTCCTCCTCCTCACCCACCAAGTGTCGTCCCCAGTGATCTGATGACCCTGTTCCCCCCTCTTTCTCTGCTAGAATGGTACATCAGCCCTGGCCATCGCTAAGAGGTTGGGGTACATCTCTGTGATTGACGTCCTAAAGCTGGTCACCGAGGAGACAGTTTCCATGGTGAGAAGTTCAGTTATGCTGCCGTTTGCAGTCTGATAACAGTGTTGGCATTTTGTGACTGTGATAATCATATGGAAATACTATTCTCTCCAGCCCCCTATCCTGTATATAATTGGTTCTTTCCTCTTCGTCTCTTCCATGCGCGCCCCCAGACCACCACAGAGAAACATCGCATGAGTTTCCCAGAAACAGTGGATGAGATACTAGACGTATCTGAGGATGAAGGTAGAGCACATTTTTACAATATTTTATTTTTATCAAACAATATGAAACAAAAATAGTTTGAGGTCATATGAAATGCTCTATACAACAAAGAGTAATGCGTCAATTTTGGTCCTACTTATATAAACACTTTATACACTTTATATTTTTTTTTAATAAAAATTGCTTTATGTTTATGAGGCTGATTTCATGATGTTTGAACTGGACACATAAATATGTGCGTATCTATGTGTGCAGAGCCTCCTAAACAAATCCTTTTTTGCCTTTTGCCCTTTTTTAGGAATTGCACAGCTAACAATAGGTATGAATGACTTTATTTCTTCTGTGTGCGGTGTTCATAGGTCGCAATAAAGTGTGTGGCTCCATTTCAAGCTCGCTCCCTCCATCTTTATCTCCCTGTCTCTCTCTCTCTCTCTTTCTCTCTCTCTCTCTCTCTCTCTCTCTCTCGTGGTGCTCACTGTGATGGTGGCTCTGGTTTCTCATTGGCATGCACCCATAACACTCACGTCAGTAACCTTTATCTGTCCCTTCAATAACACCCTCATTCACTAACTCTCCAGGTATCTTTTTTCCATGTTACGGAGGCTGGCAATGTGATTGCTTTCCTCAGTCAACAATTACAACTGTCACCAAGAGAAATCCCCCTCGTGGATCCATACTTACTCATCACGTAATCGACTTAAAGGCATTCTTCTGTGGTTAAAAGCAGCAGCATTCACAGTTCATAGTGGCATTGTGTTGGTGCTTGTCTTGTTGAAGCCATTGTGTTGGTGTATTTACATGTGTCTATAGTGTCTATAGTTAAATGTGCCTCCATTGTGGTGTGGATCATCTGCTGCATCATTTTACATGTGTGTCTTGAGTTCCTACCATGTGGACTGTATGTTTGTCTGGGTTTGAGGGTTGGGTGTTGGTGGGGCGGGATGAGGGGGTGTTTATGACTTGACAAATTAAAAAAAAAGCTTTCAAGGCCATTTTACAACACATTTGACAATGATACAATGATACCATACCCTGGTATTTTTAGGCCCCTGATAATTTAACTGACAGATTGAGTTTCTGTCTTAAAGACACATCTCACATCCCACATCCGGAGTGGTGAACTGATGAAGGAACATTACTGTGACACCGATACATACGTTATCATATGCTGTATGATACAGTAACGCGCAACCCGCCTGTACAGTACGTGGCACACATGCACAAGACAGAGAATATCCAGGACATGAGTTGACTCATTTGAACCTGTGGGAAGTGCACACACAGAGTCAAACATAACGTAATGACACATACGACATCAGACATACAGACACCCACTCAAACACTTACACAAGCTGTGCTAACACTTACACTGAAAGGGTCGCAAATTAATACACACAGGGAGGATTTACGTTTATTGCCGGTGGATTCTCAGCGGTTACCGCGTGTTTTGAGGGGGTGAATAACCACAACCCACCTCTTTACACATCCCAGTATTTATCTACACATAAAGTATTTAGATTTGAACAGAAAGAAAACAAAAAAGTTCTTGGCAGCGGAGTAAACTTGTGAGTTGAAGAAAAAAAATATAGAAAGGGCCTCATATTTTTGTTGTGCTGTTTTTGTGTTTTTGTTTGTAACTATGCACTCATCTGTCTCTGTGTCTCTTTGCACCTTAATGTGTTTTTAGACCAAATGTGTTCTTCATACAAGGCTCCCTGAGGTGGAGAACCAATTCAACTAAAAGACAACTAATTTTTGGAATAAGATTATACTGATGCACTATTACCCCAGGGACAGTGAACTCTGTGGTGCACATCCATAATGCTGTTGTCTCCAACTGAGCTCCAATTCTCCATTTCTAAGGCGTCCCTCTAGTAATGTCTAGGCCTTCTGAATCAAAAGTGTTGGACTCAGCAGCCTGAGACTACAGCTGATTACGGTGACCTGCTGTCTTCTCCCTGTCCTCATACCCTAATTTCTATCTGTTTCTGGGGCTCTTTTAGTAGTGGCTGCATTGAATCTCCTGTCATTGACCAGCATTAACAAGCTCAGTGTGAGGAGCATTGTGACCTCATCTTGCCAGCCTAACTCCTAAATCGCCCAGTCAACTCCTAAATCCTGGGTTATCATGTTGTCTAACCGTTCTAACCCCTGGTTAACAGTCTTCTTGTTGTTGTTTTTTTCTCTCTCTCTCTCTCTCTTCTCTCTTTTGCTGTTTCACCAACCTGACCACGGTCTATTCGCTCTCTTTGGCATGTTGTTCTCTGAAGGAGAGGAGCTGTTGGGGACAGAAGGGGCCAGGTACATGAAGATGGATGACATGAAAGACCATGATGACGATTTCCTCTCCCCAAAGAAATCACTGGAGTACGAGAGAGGGCTGGGCACTGCGTAAGGGGGCTGGGCTGGTTGCTAGCAGGGGAGAGTAGCCACAAGCTAATAGACGGATAGATGGGACTGCACTCTAGACACTATACATCAGGGATGAGTGGAGATGTAGAGAAAGTTCTTCTATCTGACTTGTTTTATTCTTTTTGATCCAACAGAAATTACTCACCAGCCATTCCTAGGATCCCCTGTGTCTCTCCAGAGACAGTTATCCTGAAAGAACATGAGATGGATCAGGTACCGTACAGAGGATTCTGGGTAAAGTACTGCAAGATATCTCAGTTTCCATCGTCACATAAGGTCAACAGGTTCAAATAAGAATATACCCTTTACCTTGTAATAAACTTGTTATGTTAATGACATTCAATCTTTATATGAAAACACATTTCATCATGCAGGTAGTTTCTGTTCAACGTTGGTATAAACTATTTGCTTTTCTTAATTGAATCCGGTCATGCGCAGTTGATATCCACAGTAAAATCATTTATAAAAACAACCCTATCCATATTTTATAACAGAAAATGTC
This sequence comes from Anoplogaster cornuta, assembly GCA_900683385.1. Lineage (NCBI taxonomy): Eukaryota > Metazoa > Chordata > Actinopteri > Trachichthyiformes > Anoplogasteridae > Anoplogaster > Anoplogaster cornuta. Next base: position 7,712 of record CABFOP010003367.1, read on the forward strand.
ATGTTAAACATTGCTCTACCTTTTACAGTGACATGAGCAAGCTTTCTTTCCGTGTCTCATAGCAGCATACTCCACTTCCACTGCCGAAAGAGTATGATGAAGACTCCCTGATTCCCAGTAGCCCAGCAACCGAGACATCAGACAATGTCAGCCCGGTGGCCAGCCCCATACACACAGGGTCGGCACAGTAACGATGCAGCATAAAGAAAACAACGAATGATTTCATGCAATCTCCGATTAATATCTGACCTATGCACCTTGCCCTCCAACAGCTTCCTGGTCAGTTTCATGGTGGATGCTCGGGGCGGCTCAATGCGAGGCAGCAGGCATAACGGCCTGCGTGTCATCATACCCCCTCGGACCTGTGCTGCACCCACACGCATCACCTGCCGCCTGGTGAAGCCGCAGAAGCTCACCACCCCGCCCCCACTAGTTGAGGGCGAGGGGCTGGCCAGTAGGATCATCTCCCTGGGACCAGCCAGCATGCAGTTCCTAGGGTGAGGAAGCCATTGGAACTTCCTTTTCTCTATTGCAGTGCATATTAGTGCATACATTTGGAAACCTCACACACAACCTATTTCTGTTTATTCATGTTTGTGTGCGTTTGCATGTGTGTGTATGTGTATGTGTGGCAGGCCAGTGATTGTGGAGATCCCTCACTTCGCTGCTCTTGGTCGTGGCGACCGGGAGCTGGTGGTGCTCAGGAGTGAGAATGGCTCCGTTTGGAAGGAACACCGCAACCGCTATGGCGACGATGTGCTGGAAACAATCCTCAACGGGATGGACGAGGGTAAGACAATGAATGCATTATGACACTAAAATGCCTCACTGGGTGGTGTCAGGAAATGGGGATATAACCTTCTCTTATCTCCTCAGATTTGGAGAGTCAAGAGGAGCTTGGGAAGAAGCGGATTCGGCGCATCATCTCCACCGACTTCCCCCTTTACTTTGCGGTCGTATCGCGCGTCCAGCAAGAGAGTGACCTGATTGGTCCAGAGGGGGGTTCGCTGACAAGCAAACTGGTGCCACTGGTCCAGGCCACATTTCCTGAGACAGCGGTCACCAAACGAGTCCGCCTGGGGCTGCAGGTGAGATGGGATGAGGAGGAAGAAGGAGAAGGAAGACAGAATCGTTAAAGTCTGTATTGCCTGAAAAAAGCATGTTGGAAATAGTTTTGTTGTTTTTGTTGTGCCAAGATCAACAGATCATATCAGCACGTTGAGAATGTGCCAAGAGTTTCTTGTTTCTTTGTTTCATGTTCAGTTTGTTTTGTTGCTTTTCACATTTTCAATGGACTTTTTTTACTTTGTATTCTACACAGTGCATGCACTTGGCACCTTCACATAACTATGGACCGCACCTTTAATCAATGCTGATATGACCTTTATCTCCCTCAACCTCATTATCACTTACGTGTTCACAGTAACATATCAGACAGATATGTGGCAAAGCTCTGTTTTTATTGTTTTTAACACATTCATAAGTTTAGCTTAAATAACTAAAATTACTTTATGGTGAAAAGGGACTTTGTTTCAGTGAATGTACTGCATACTTGGTGTGGCCAACAGGGTGGAATTGTTTGGGTTTATACCACTCAGTGGTTTGTCTTGAATTGTCATGAATTGTCATGAATAATGTCAGTTTTAATCGTTTACACTTTTCAAGATATTTTCAAACATTAAAAAAGGTTTCTATAACACAACTGATATTTTATTTAATTACACTACAAGAGCCACATTCTAATTGAACACACAGTATAATCTTGTTTAATATGCTTCAATTCATTGCATTGGTTATGTATGTTATATAAGCAACCCCTTTGTTCTTAGTTAGATAAGAGGTACAGTATGTGTTATTGGAATGGACAACCCCTAAATTAATGAAGGGCGTTGAAGACTTTAGTGGATCCCACAGGAAGAGGATTGATTTCTAACTTGGAATACTAAGATTCCATTTGCAAGTGTCTTCAGTTTGTCATCTTCAATATATCCAAGATCTGTTTTGCAATGTTTTCAATTTTCAATTGTCAATAAATTATTTCTCCTGATGTGATTTGATCGCACATAGAAACGGATTATCCCAGTTCAGGAGGGATTTGAACCTCATTGCATTTATACTTACTTAAATAAAATAAACATTAACATTTGTATGAAAACTTTGTTTGTAGGGCAGAAACAACAGCTGTCCTTCAGTCTAAAGATGTAGGAATGAATGTATGGTGATGATGACCTCCATAACCCTATTTATAGCTTTATAAGTCCTGTATACTAACCGAATGTAAGTAAAATAGATGGATACAAAATAAAATAAGTTAATACTTTATTGTCCCAAAGGAAGTTTGTCTTGGACAGTGGCTGCTGCATGCAGATGATAGACGTAGAATAAAAGTGAACAATGAAAAATTTATATTGTTATAATTTTCTTTTATAAAGCTTTATTATTTGTTATTTTTTTGTTTCATACTTTTTATGTATGCATCATCCATCTAACATGTTTCTGTAGTCAACTCATATCATAAATGGCCTTGTGTAAAACCACAGTGCCCTTTTCTATGATATCCATTTTGTATGAATGATTGAAGAAGCTTAATGTTAACACTATTTTACATTTTACAATAAAAAAGATTGATTTAATCAGAAAAACAATTTGTGTTGCCATTGTCATTTCAATAGATTGTATAGCTCAATCAAACCAGGAAGCATTTTATTCACCATGGACTTGTCTTTCTCTTTCTCTTCATCCTTGATTTTTCCCATTTGGTTATCCTTTCCTTGTCTTTTTTCCATTATACACATCCCATTATCTTCTATTATCACCCCGCTACTCCATTATCCCAACATTTCTCTGTATCTCCACGGTCTGTCCAATTATCGCCATCTCTTTGTCTGTCCCCTCTTTTGTGTCTCATTCTCCTTTTTTCCTACCATACCATCATCATCATCCCTGTGCACATATCATGTGCTCCCTTTCCCTCATTTACATCCACCCTCAGGCTCAGCCAGTTCCAGATGAGCTGGTTGCCAAGCTGCTGGGTAGCCAGGCAAACTTTAGCCCTGTGGTGACTGTGGAGCCTCGGCGGCGCAAGTTCCACCGACCTATTGGCCTTCGCATACCCCTGCCCCCGTCCTGGAAGGAGAGCCCCCGTGACGCCGGGGAGGGGGACACCACCAGTCTACGTCTGCTTTGCTCTGTCATAGGTACTGCATGCTGTCAAAACCAGGGAGTATAGTGGGAGTGGGGAAGGTTGTGACAAGTTCGTTCAATGGTAGTGAAGAGTTATGAATCAAAATAGTAATGTTATTAATAATATTCCAGCTGTGAAAGACAACAGTGCGGTAGTTGGATAAAAAAAAGTTTTTCATTCTGATTTAAACACAACAAAGTGCTGTCAGCATGAGACCGGCACTCGCCGTAAACTATGCTAAAACCGGAGTTATCTGGTTGGTCCACTCTCCTCCTGTCTGCCTCCTAGGTGGCACAGCCCCCGCCCAATGGGAGGACATCACTGGCACCACCAAGCTCGTATACGCCAATGACTGTGCCAGTTTCACCACCAACGTTTCAGCACGGTAGGTTCAGTGAGCAACACACACCGTGCCTCCACTGTAAAACCAAGTTTGCTGCAAGACATCTCAAGATATGACCATCCTCTGAAGAGCGGTTACCTTGTGATTATGAACGAGGAAGAGATAGAGGATTTTCTTTCTTGTTCCCTCTCAGGTTCTGGCTAGCAGACTGTCCTCGGACAGCTGAGGCCGTTTCCTTCGCCAACCTGCTCTACAGAGAGCTGTCAGCTGTACCCTACATGGCCAAGTTTGTGGTGTTTGCTAAGATGAATGAAATCCGTGAGGGTCGCCTACGCTGCTATTGCATGACCGACGACAAGATGGACAAAACCCTGGAACAGCATGAGAACTTCACAGAGGTGGCTCGCAGCAGGGACATAGAGGTCAGTGCAGCGAGAAGTGCAGTGCAGCATACTGATTCATATACACTCTTTGTACATACACATATGAAAGTATTCCACTGCACACGCAAACGCCTCACACCCATTTTAATAGTTGCAGTTCCCTGAATGCAACGATGGTCAAATCCTCAACCAGTGTTCCCTCCTACTGGAGCCATTTTGTGCTTTTCCGTGTCCTTTGGCTGATGAGAGTGTCGCCCCCTGCAGGTGATGGAGGGAATGCCGCTTCACCTGGAGTGTTCAGGGAACCTGGTGCCAGTAAGGAAGGCCACCCAGCAACCTCGCTGCTTCAGCTTCCAGGCCTTCAGAGATAACCGACTCCCTGTCTCTGTCAAGGTGTTAGCATGCGGCTTCCTCTCATAAGCCTCTCTTCAAATTTCTCCCGATGTGTCCGCCTCTGCTCTGCATGTGTGCGTCTTCAATGCGTTGTTTGTGTTTGCGTGTCTAAGGTGAGAGACAGCAGTAAAGATCCCACTGGATTTCTGTCGTTCCTGCGTAAGTCCACCAAGTATGAGGACAACCAACATGTGCTCTGTAACCTCAACATTACCATGCCTCCGTGTATAAAGGTAAAAATCTCTCATATCCTGTATTTGATTGGAGCCAACTTTCACAAGATGGGAGAAGAACTTCAGAGGTATTTGCTTGTGTTTGGCAGATTGTAGGGAGTGAAGACCGGAGGCGAACTCTGACCCCGTTGGCCTTAAGAGAAAGATACAGTGCCCTGAATGAGCCTGCTATGGGTATGAGGCTCTCACTCTCCCACTTGCAAATGATTTTACAGTACATGCTTATTTGCTTGCTTTATGATGATGTAAGGCACAGAATGACGGCATTTCTGATTTCTATCTTTTGTGAAACTTGCAAGTTATTATTTTCCCGAATCATGCTGCATGGTCCACAGCAGCGTTCCAACACTTCAGGTTCCATGAGCCCCGCCATGCAGGGAAAATCACAACTTTGCATTTAACCGCCTCAGATGTTGAAGTGTCAGTTGTGGTCTGGTTTTTGCAGCATCAATGAGTGCCATGGAAAGGACAGAGTTGAAGATGGCTTTGATTGCAGAACAGTTGGGACTGAGCTGGGCTGGTGAGTGAATGAGAATATATCTGGCTCTGCGTTTGTCTTTATGTGTCTGTACAATTCAGGTGCTTCAAGCCATTGGACTTGCTTTTGACAAACTTACCTATCTCTCTCTAAGTTATGACATGGTACCCAGCCAAGAACCTGTGCAATTCAACAAACGTATGAAACAAAGCATCTTCTGAAAACAGCTCTACCATTTCAAGCACCAGGACTGTACGTTCCATAACGGCATGGTGTATATTTCCCTCTCTTACTGCACCTTACTCTCCCCCTCTCTTTATCTAAACAGAGCTGGCACGTGAGCTTCAGCTCAGCGTGGACGACATCAACAAGATCCGCGTGGAGAATCCGAACTCCCTGCTGGAGCAGAGCTCTGCGCTGCTCAACCTCTGGGCTACCCGCGAAGGCAAGAGGGCCAAGAGTGAGTATGAGATGTGAGATTGTTCTAAATTCCCGTATTCCCGCATATCTTCCCTTACTCTAGTTTCTAGTTTCTAGATTGGTTTCATCCTTGTTGTAATGTCATTGCTATCTATCCTGGGAACCCCCCCTCCCTTCTCTTCTTCCTTTTGTCTGCGTGTGTCTCTCTCCTGCATGCTTCTTCATTGCAGTGGAGAGTTTGTACACAGCTCTAAAGAGTATTGACCGTATGGACATAGTCAACATGTTGGAAGGCCAGCCACCTCAGACCGGGAGACAAGGCTCCCGTGACTTCAGCAGACGCAGACACAACGATCGAGACCACCTCTCCCCTGCCATGACCAATGGTAAGCTCCCTCCCCCGTCCTACGGTGTAGCACAGAGCTTCTGCCGTGACCCAACACCGCTACCGTCTTCCTCCCTCAAATACCCTTAGGACAAAGGGTTGTTTGATTTCTTTCTGTATTATCTCTCTTGTACCCATCTCTCCCTGATCTATTTCTTCTAAATGCTGTTGTGTGTGAAAGCTGCCACAAACTTCAGACTTCTGCAGGTATATGTCCAAGGCAACCTGGAGAGGGACTCAGGACACTCCTACTGCATCCTCAGTAGTACTTCTCTGTTACGTTTCTCTGTGTGTTCAATTACTGTGGCAGGTAGTTCTAGACAAATACCGAAAAGTATACAGAAATAATATTGCTGATATAATGGACAACGGGGTGTCTCTCCTCCAACCTGTGTTGTTGGCCAGCACCCCTCCAGCCTAAGAGTCCTTGAGCAAAGCACTCAAACTCCAAGTGCACTAGCTACCCCAAGCAAATAGAGAATTTACAACGTATCCTATTATTAGTAGGTCATATTTATTATTAGCATCTTTATTATTATGAGATCTGTGTTAACATTGTGTCAAACAATCAACTAGTTTATTGCATAACAAATACAGTGCCTTGTCTCCTAGTGTTATTTGCACCATACAAATGTTTTAAATATTTGATAATATGGAATTTTTCACCCACAATTTCACATTTAGATGGAATACATTTCTGTATGATATTTTGTCTGTAAAACGACACATTGCCATACATGATATCAGTCCGCCTCGAGCATAAGTATAGCATAACTGGCCTTCTAACCAGTTGTCAGTTGTCAGTCCTCAGTCTTTTGCTCCTTTTCCTCATGGTTTCCTTTACACATGCATAACGTACATCTTATTGACTCCGTTTTCACCTCTGGACTGGTGTGAGCTGCCCCCTCCACTGGACTGACCCTAACTGGAGAGCACTGGCCTCTCTTCTCTGCTCGGTGTCCAGTGTGGCCTGGGTCAATCCGACAGGCGGCGGGGTCCCTCTCTGTGAAAACTGGAGCAATACCCTGGCAATGATGTTACAATGCATAGAGATCTGACCATGAGGGGCAAAGGGTGAAAAAGGGAGACACTCAGATCACAGCTGCAGTGAATCTGATACCCATCTACCTGTCTGTCTGTCTGTCTGTCTGTCTGTCTGTCTTCCTGCCTCCCGAAAGCCTTTCCTTTGACGCTCTGTGTAAAACCTCGGTCACACTTTGACGGGACAATACCTGGGTATTGTGTCGTCTAATCACACATTGATCGCCAAGATGTGTTTCAAGAGATTTATGATTTATGTCTCCAAGACACTGTTTCTTATCATCTGAGGAGCAGTGTGTCTCACTGAAGAAAGTGTCCGTCCTCTAGAGTAGGGGAATCAGTTCTACTGCACCCTCCATTCTATCTGTCTCACCTGCACCTGCCTTTTCCTCCGTTTTGTCGAAACACCTCTCAAGGATTTTACTGATCAGGTCTCCTCCGTAGCTCTAGTGCACCATTAGGTAAGCAAAATTCCGAGGTTTATTTGAGATATTTCCAACTTTGAAAAATCGAAGTAAATCGTCATACAGAAAGACTTCCAGGCTTTTCAAGGATTTAAATTCTCTCTGCCTGCGTGTGCATGAGGTGTACGATCTCTTCAGGGCTGATGTTGGTGCACTGTATGTCCTCTTGGGAGCCCTGTACTCATTCCCTTTGACTATCTGTCCCTCTCTCTCTGTGTTTCTCTGGACATGTCATCTGCAGCCCAGCCGCCCTACTCTTCCTCCTTCTCACTCCTCCTCTCCGAACTCTGACCTCATGCTGACCTCATATTGACCTCTGACCCACATCTTTATCTTCTTTTTTTTTATGACTAGTTGTGCATTTTTAATTCTTTATTTTTGTACTCTTGAAAACCCCGCCTTTTTAACTGTCCACTCTGTGACCAAATCCCCTCACACAGACTGTGTATCCAGCACCCCCTGGTAGGGGGGAGGTGTCCCTCGCTCTACTGTTTCTGTCTGTGTCCATCCACCCTTTTTATTCTTCTTCCTCCCTCGCTTTCCCCTCTTTTCCCATCCCTTCTATCCCTGCCTGTCTGCATGTGCATGAGACTGGGTTTCATCTCCCACCTCTCCCTGTGTTTGCATGGAGACATTAGAATGAGGGGCAGTAGTAGTCGGCTCGTTGGAGATGAAGTCTGGATACTGTGGATGCACTGGCACCTACTGCTGCTTGACCACCAAACATGTCTCTCTGCATGGCATGCCTCCCTGAGAATGATCCTGCGGTCTGTCTCCACTGTTCTTCTTCAATGATCTGTCCTCTATGGGGGGTAAAAAAAAAAGGCAACAGCCCTTTTTTTGAGAACTGCGAATTGTGACTGCTCTGTTCATGTATGAATGTTGTGGTTGTTTTGTATGTCCATGATTCAATGTCTGTCCATTTGACAGGGATCACTTTGTTCCAATGTGTCTTTGTGAGTGTTGTACGGGGTACAGTTGCTGTCTTATTAATGTTTGATGTGAACATCACTCAGTTGGTGTGTGTGTGTGTGTGTGTGTGTGTGTGTGTGTGTGAGTGGGGGTGGGTGGGTGTGGGTGAGGCGTG
>CABFOP010003416.1:9707-22207 GCA_900683385.1 Anoplogaster cornuta
TGTCCAACCCACCAGGGGCAAAGCTAGACCAACCACACTGCGCGCACACACACACACACACACACACACACACACACACACACACACACACACACACACACACCCTCATGCACAGCTTATCACAGTCCCGTGCCTCAGAAGCATCCCATCTGGCTTGTAATCAATGTGATGTATATGTTCGGTGTCTCAATGAAACATCCATTGCCCTTCCTACTATGGCAGGACAGTATGTGTGCATGTGTGTGCGCGTCTGTGTGTGTGTATGTGTGCACATGTGCTTGTATGCATGTATTTGTGAGAGTGAGACAGTGCGTGTGCAGTTGAAGAGATGGAGGATTATTATCCTGTATATTGTATTTATATCTTAAGTATTCTTTCATTCACCCCTACCCCAAAAATTTTCATTTTTTTCCAATTTCTTTTTTTGTTTTGTTATTTGTTGCCTCTTTTCATTTCCCATATAAAGGCTGTGATACATGCAGCAATCTTTTGAGCAACATGGCAGTTAGTTTAAAGTGAGACACAGAAAATTATCTGTTCCTACATAACCAATGTGAGAGCATTATTTCCTTTGGCAATGCCCAAAAAGTTGCCCAGTGTATCACAGCCCCAATAGTCAGAGTCAAAGATTATTGCAGGATTCTGCAGAGATTATAACTAAACTATGGTACAGATGTGATTCCAATGACAGTGTGTGATAAAACTGACTGCACATAGTAATTTACTGTGATAGGAGGACATGAGGTATGGTGATGTAACAGAGTTGCACCATGTTTTGACACATTTGACACATTCTCTTGTCACACAGTGTTCTTCCTCATTCTCCACCCCTCCAAAATACTTTCATGTAGATAAGAAACTCACTGCCTGATTTACTGTGAAAAAACATTGTTACTAACAGAATGTCTCTGAATTTCATGTGAGGATACAATAAAACACTATTTCACCCTCGTTTGATCATGTGGGAGAGGTATTTGGTGAACAGTGACGTGCAAAGTCTACGTATCCCAAATCTTGACTTTCCAAGGTATGCACATGCACGTAACAGAAACGGTTACACAGCATGTCATGTGTTTAATGGCCATGTCTTTTGAGTTATTGTGCAGCTGGAGTGTATATTGTCCAACTATGGAGGGAAAGAAAGCATATCAGCACCCTCTGTTGCCTACTATGAGTAGTACGCCGTTCAGTCTTCATTTCAGTGGCGTCATTCTCACTTGTGTATTATGTGATTTCAAATGTATGTTTGGTAAAGTATGGAAATGGTCTTTGTCCATTGTTACATGCACAGTTCAATCTTAAATTTTATGCTAGGCCTGCGCTATAATGTGTTTTTCACCCAGCATGTTAGCTCAGGTTCACTAAACTGGCACCAGGGAGGACATAGACGGCACACTCATTGATTGATTGAGGATTTAGATGGCACACACACTGCATGGTACCAGACAAAAATAACAGCTCCTTTTGCTCTTAATTTAAAAGCCAAATTGAGTTAGGATAAGTCAGTGAGTCACGGTCTTTCTGTTGCTCACAGGATGAGACATCAGTTGCATCCAATTAAACTGCTAAAACTCCTACACAGACTCACTTTGATTCACTCATCAGAATCATAAGGTCAAGGCTTATGGGAATGATAGTGGGATTTGCTCATTACACATTGATGTTGTGGAAGATGTGTTTGAAATGGAGGAAAACATCATCTGGGACCCAATTTTATAGCCAAGCCAAATATTACTTGATGGTTACATTGGTATTATTTTTAAATTTCAGATTAAATTTGGCGAACATGCACTGTCCATCATTCTGACATCATGTGATGCAACCATGACTGCTCCTATAATCCTTAGTGGCTGCCACCAGCAACTCTATAGGCTTACATTTGACTAAGCTGTATGACCAAACAAGAGAAAGATCGAGGAAATCTAGACCACTGTCTGGTCACCGCTTCAATTAACGTTGACTATACTATGGATGTGTCACATCCGTAATACTTGCTTCATGTAAAATAAAAAAGGTTAAAAAAAAAACAATGAAATAAAGACTATTGCTCTCGCTGCTTAATCTAATGCATTTGGTTTAGATACCTGCCCACCTTCTGTTCTCCCAAGCTTTTTGTTAACACACTCTTAACTGTGAACCTGGTAACATTTGTACAGATTGTATACCTGTGTACTTAAAAATCATGTTGTAATAATAACAAATAACCTATAGGCATTTAACGTTATATACATGTAGCATGGTCTCAATTCTGTTTTATATTTTCCAAGCTGTTAATAGTAAGTATACAGAAACCTGTCTATATTTCATTCAAAATAAAGTTAGCAAAAAATGTCTACTTGTGTTTATTTTGCTTTATCCATTAATCTATTTTTAATAGTCTAACTAAACAAATATGGCATTCCAGGGGAATACCACATTCAACTGTGAATCATATTATTTCCATGACTAGGACATTCACTGCTCTATGTAGAATGCACTGAAAATGATGGAAACGGTAACTTGCACAGTAACAGCAGCCAATTAATAGACATAAGACCAAGACATCAAGATCCATAGTTATGAAAAACATTGTATTTTATTGTTCATTTTTCAGTGTAAAAATGTAAATTTGTTTACACAGAAAATCACTCACGTTCCTGAGAACACAGAGATTTGTCACAGTAGATGTCAAACTGGTGTTGGGAAGTTTGGGGACATAGTGCGCGCTTAAATATCATGAGTTGGGGGTTCCCCTCCCAACTAGCCCTGAACTTGGTGTTTTGATAAACATTAGAAAATAGACAATGCAAAACCTCTCGTGCTGAGATACTGGCGTGGTTGAAGATCAATAAAGACTAGAACTCCAGAAGGATTTAGACGTTTACTATAAAGCTGCACGTATTCATATAATGCGTATCAATTAAGCTCTGAGAAATGAATGTCAGTAGTATAACATCTTAAAATGCCTAAATAAAGCTTGAGTCAAAAGACAAAGAGTCTTTCCCCAATCGACAATACAAGGCTTTCACAATGTGGGCAAGGCTATATCAACAAGTAGACATTTGTGATTTTTGAGTAATTTGGAAGTTTTGATTGATGGCAAAGCTGGTCATATAATTGGCAAAACCCCACTAGTAAAGACCAAAGTTCAGCTCCATTTTGATACCACCCTTCCCTCTTACCAGACCTGAGTAGCTCAAGGCAAATAGCTCCCTCTAGCCAACCAACTGACCATAACAAGGAACCAACCAAGTCATTGCATTCCCCAATGTAGTCAATGGATGTTTTTGAGCACCAGATGCATAGTATTGGATTGGCCCATTAAAATGGAACTGGGCTTCATCCTCACCGTCACAAACCTGAACTTGATAAGTTGTTTTTGTTTTTTGCAGCAGACATGAAATTAAACTACTGGTCAGTAACATAAAGCCTCTGGAAAAAAAAGAAGGAAAAAAAGACTGGTAACATATATGCATACTAAACATACTAGAGATGGGCATTCTTCCATATTTTCACATACTGATTAATAGAAGATTGGATTCATTGAGTCAATAAATCCAAATAGTCTAAAATATCTCGTTCAATACATACATTAGTACTAATCGTGGCATAATTAATCAAATTATGGATTTGTGATTTGGTCTCCATGATGAGTAGCTATCACTGCTGTCATGTAAATGGGAATACTACTAAAACTAAGACTGTGTGGAGCGCTGTAGAAAGTAGAAGAGTGAGTACGTTACTTGTGGGTTTTGCAACTTTACTCAATGATTGGACAAGTTAGAGAGACCATATTTTCTCCAATTTATATATATGACCTCTATCAGCACAAAGTGAAATTACATTTGTGCTGTAAATAAGTCCAATGTTATAGTAATAAAGAATGTAGCATTTGTTACCCATTTGCAGGAAGGAGAATAACAAGAATAGTATAAGTATCCCTCCTGACTTCCATCACTTCATTCAAATGTCTTAAGGTTTTAGAAAACACTTGATGTATGATCATCTCAATAAGTCATAATCACAATAAAATTGAAGTTCAGGTTTGCAGCAGGGGAATCAAGAACATACAGTATGTTTGGCAGGAACCAATCTGTCTTGGCTTGTAAACTACTGATTTGTTAGTAAGGTCAGGAGTCATTTTGAACATAATAGATTTGAAATAATTATTTTCAACAATTTGTCACCTGCATTTAATGTGTCCACTAGTGGCACCTCTTGTCATACATGTTTAGACATGTAAAACTTGATAAGAACGTCCATGCTTCACATTTACTGGAAATGTATGTAAAGAGTTTTCACAATTTTCAATAATCAGTAGTATGTGGAACTATTTAAAAAAAAAAGATTTTTAAACTACTCAAAAATGTGGATAGTCCCTTGAAATATACAGGAATAAGTGATCTATCAAAGGCCAGTCATACTTTGTTATATCTCCCTTTACCTGATACAATGTCATAAGTTTCTTGAACTGAATAAATGGGCAGTTTAATGCTGCTTCCAGTTAAAATTGACTCCACTGTCCCCCATGTCAAACTGGTATTACCCCCACCTGCGCTAACAGGTGGAACAGCTCAATATTTACTATTCTACGCCTTTGCATCATAACATTTCACCATGTTTCTCTGTAAAGCATTTAATATATAACCACTATTTACTTTGTCATGTTTGGGTAACATTAAATGAACTAACATAAAAGGTCAGAATGGTTTTAAAATACAGAGAAAATATTTCACTTTGCGCCAAATCAGTGAGATGGGCAAAACGGTTAGCCTTTCAGAACAAACTGGTCAAGAGGGGAAGACAGAATAGCCTAAAGAAATGCCATAAATTAATGTAAAGCAGTAACGTACGCTAACATAAAAGCTCAAACAATGACATTAAAGCTCAGGCTTGACTTACATCTTGATAAATCTTAATATCAATTCATCATGACCATCCCTAATACATAAACTTTTACTATACCAAATAATTGTCTACTTTAAAAGCTATTCGCCTACTAATATACAACCTTTGTATTCTTTGTAAATATAGCACTGTATATAAAATTAGAAAAGCATGTCAAACAAAAATGGGCTTTTAAGAGTAGATTCAAGCATGATATAATGGCAAAGTTGTACAATATTGTACAGGACTTGACAGCTCCCTTCAAGGTATGTGTGTATGTATCAACATGTTATTTCTTCAAACATTAACCCATGTTTGACGATACAAAAAGTAACAGTGTAAAAAGAAAAAAGTAGCACAACTGTAAACATAACCAGACAACGTTTATTCTTGTTCTAGGGTGTTTTGTCGTGACTAACTCTATTCTAACTCTTTATTTTGGGTGGCAATTGTGCTTCAATATGGTGTGAGAGATGATGAGCCATACTCTCACTTGGCAGTCAACACAAAGATAGCTACAGAGGTAAATAGCTGCTTGAGGATGCAAATAATGGCCATAGAATTACATTTCATGGTATCCATTCTGTCAAGCCACAACTCCACCCAACTGGCAAATGGAAGACATGGCTAGTTTCCTACATAAAGGCTGACAGCTGAAAAGGGGATGGCCATTGTTTCAGGCCTGAATATACACTATGCTTCATCATATGTGCATGCCTGATCTGGGGAATCATTCCTATTTGACCATGGACAACCAGCCCTAGTGAACAACCACTGCGAAGGTTTGCAGTCAGCGCCTCTCTTACTCCTGGAATCAAGAGCGACATCTAACCCGACAACAAGCTGCGTCCTCCGGAACTGTCTCTGCTTCCTCTTCCTTTTAAGTTGAAAGTCTGCCTGTGCAGCTTGACCACAGTCAACGGTAACTTTAAATAGAAACCAGTGTGTTGCAGCCTAACGTGTGAGAGTCTAATACGAATGTAATACACTAACAAGGAAGTGATGAGATGAAAAGAAGTGATAGATATGTCCACTCCCTCGTTGGTATTCAACTTAGCCTTGGGTCAAATATTATTTTATTCTTTGGGGGAAGTTGGAATAAACCCCAATTATATAAGCTATAGATTTATTAAACGTTTTGTCATGCTCAACAGAGCCTAAAGAATTTCAAAATATTGTACCAAAGAATCATTTTAAGTAGATATAGAGAACCTCCAAAATCCTGACTAACTTCACCTTTAGTTTACCTACTAACCATAACTTAGAAAATAAACATATATGCTAAAAGGACAAAAGCAATTTTGGCACTACTCTACGAGGATTTCCTCAGTCTTTATGGGTGCTAGTACAGAGCCAGAGTTGGACAAATCAGAACCTTCATCTTTTGGAAAATCCTCCCGCTGGAGCAGCAGCCCTGCTCCTGTGGGGCCCTGCAGCCCCACTAATGCTCCTTGGGTGAAGCACAGGTGTTTGATCACCTCATTGGGACTGGAGAAGGTGGTCTCACAAATGTTACACTTGTAGGGCTTTGTTGAGCCCAAGAACATCGCCTCCATCTGGCTGCTGTCCTCGCCTGCAGCACAGAGCTCCATGCTCTGTCGGTCCACCATGGTGTAGGCATCAGCCCCCTGGTTCAGGCACACATGGCGGGCCGCCTGATTGGCACGGCAGAAGCTCTTGCCGCAAGCACTGCACTTGAAGGGCTTGCCCGTGTGGATGTACATGTGCTCGCGCCAGTGGCTCTTCTGAATGAACTTACGCCCACAAGTGGAGCATTCATACTTTCGCCGCTTCACCTCCCGGTCTAAGTCAGCACTTTCCAGGTTGTCAATGTCCGCGATGTCTGATGGAGGAGGTGTGTCTGCCTGAGACTGAAACCCCCCCATCCCCCAGCTGGAAGTGGTCACCTCTGCTAGGGGAGAGTCCAAGTTGGCCCCTGAGATGGGTGTTTGCTCACTGTCACTGATTATCTCAACTGCTGTGGCTGCCGCCAAGTGACTTGACCCAGCCTGGTTTCCCCTTAGGACCTCCTCTACTTCTGGTGTGGTGTGCTCTACAGGCATGACAGGGGAGAGAGCATCGTTGGGCTCAGACAGGGTCTGCTGTAGAGCCCGGTTGTGCTGGAGGAGGTGCTCTCTCAGCAGGCTCCTCTGATTGAAGCGGCTCCTACACAGATGACAGGAGTAGTGCTTCCTGAAGGAGGCACTCCTCTTCATGATGCTGGGCTTCACATGGAGGATGGCATTGGTTGAGGAACCATCTGTGCTTAGCAAGTCTGTTCTCTGCTCCTCAATGGTAGGCTGAGGACTGATGGCTGAGGCCTCCACTTCTGGGGGTGAGGACGTTAGCTTGGACGTTGACAAATTAGTGTACGCTGTTGTGACAGCTGGCGTGGACGGATACTTCCCCTCTGAGCTGAGCTGTTCCACATCAAATGGTGACGAGAGCTGGCGTCGATTGGACACTCTGGCTGACAACGCCACCTGCTGGTCAGAGATCTGGATGCCGTAGAGGGAAGTAGAGAGGCTGAGGCTGAGCTCAGGGTGTGAATACACGGACTGGCTGGCCTCCTGTAAGAGCGGATAGGCATGCAGGAATCTAACCCCCTGCTCCAGCCGTGCAGGGTCTATCAACTGGGGTGCAAGTTTGCCTGTGTACATCAGGTTGAGGAGGTAGCTGAAGATATCTGGCTGTATGTCGGCAGCCTTCAGGCGCACACAGTCACTGAAAAACAAAGAAATGGTCCTTTCATGTTTAGATAATGTTGTGTATTATCAATAGTCAATTCAGGTTTCAGTGGTCAACAAACAGTTAGGACAAGGCATAAAAAGAGAATTTATTAAATTAATGGATTATGCTGATTTCTTGAGAAGAACATGTTTGAATTACTGATCACGGTTTGTTCAAAACTGAATAATTGAGACATGCATAAAGCTCTGTGGGTCCCTATAGCCTTCAGTGAGAGGACCTTGCCACAACACATTAGTAGGAAGGCATAGATATCGCTTTCCCAATCTTGATACCAAGTACGGAAGTCCAGTGTGACACCTCATACTGAGAACTGATCTGTTCCACTAATAATATTTAACAGTTTGGGGTTATCACACAAAATGATTGAGAGACATTCCCCTTTTCTCCATTAGGGAGGTGAATAAAATCTATAGGGGGGAACAAAAAGTACATTTTATTTCTGACATGTTACACGTAACTCTTGGTATCGGAATTTACTGTTGGGGAAATCTTAAGATATGAAAAGCTACAATACCAATACAGCCTGGTATTGGGCCAATATCTGATACCAGTATTCGTACATCCCTACACATTTGGTATACCTGTCCTGGTGGATGAAAAGCATTCTGAAATAGTTGGAGAAGGCAGCTAGCACAGCCTTGTGGGCTTTGAAGAAGACATCTCCTATGGCCACGGTGCAGTCGCACAGGAAGCCAAACTCCCTCTGAGCGTTAAGCTGCTGCAGAAGGATAAGACCATGGTTGGCCAACTCCATTCTTCAACCTGCACAAAAGGCATGCACAATCACACACAGTCACACAGACATATGCACCCACAGAGTCACATGCACACACAAACGGGTAACAGTCAGTTTCCTGTCTGGAAGGAGACCAGAGTTTATTGTGACCACAAAGAGGCAGGCTGACAGGGGTGATCTAACGACTTTCTAAAGGCTAGCTTAACACAACAGTGAAGAATCAATTTGTGACTCTGGAGGCAATTTGTCCAATTCGTCTGTTACAAATGTAAATAATGGCAATTAATGGTATGGCTTAACCAAGGAAAAAAAAAAGGTCTGAGCTACACCGCATGCAACTGTAAATTTTTAGATGCAAGTCTTTTGCAATGATACTGAAGGAAATGTGTTTGTGAATTCAAACGGGAAGAGGGACATGGATTATATTCCTGCTCTAAGTAGACTTTAAACAGCGGACATAATAATCAATGGCAACCAGAGTGCTCAAGAGGTTTCCTGTAAGGGCTGCCGCAATAGTCTGTTAGCTACCACTAGATGGGAAAAGAGCCAGAAAGGCTTCCTTATTGACCTCTTGTGACAACTTCCGGAAGACCAATCTCACACAACCCCTGTGGCCCATCTCTAGGGAGCAGTAGTAGAGGAAGGAAGGTTTAGGACTAGCAGGCAACCTATTTCTAGTTCATTCTCCAATTTCTACCACAAGGCTATAGTGCTGCTGGATATTGACCTAACGCTTTAGAGTAAACAAAATGGATAGTTGCAATGTAACTGTTGCAATGTAACTACATCTATTCCAGACGGCACACTTTTTTGGTATTCGTACTAGGTATTTGACCCTCAGTATCTTACCAGTAGTAGAGCTATGAAGGGTTGTGACCAATCAAATGTCAGAGAGAGACCCCAAGAACAAAAGTTAGATTAGGTAAGGCTTATCACTACAGCTCTTGTCTGCATGCTCAGAACTTCGAGGAAATACCACTTGGCATGTCCTGGTCGAGATGGAAACCGTGTCCTCCAAACTCTATCTCAAGGGGAATTTCAGAGCTCTACGCTTTCTGCTGGCCACTGAGATCACTGCTGCTGACCCCAAAGGTCGCCACAGGACCGAGAGGGCTTCAGGCCATCACATGATCAGGGTTATGGATGTCAACACACATTCCTAAGGCAGAACTGGTTCCACCCCCTCCACCGGTGGAGAACGGAAACGGCCTGTGGGCAGGGTGAATCTCCTGCCTCCCATAAAACAACACTTTCTCCACCTCGCCACACATAAGCTCCACTACATAGCCAAATTAATATAACAACAAGGAGAACTTGGATTGTTGCTTCACTGGCCAAATCACCCCAGATAATCGGAAAGTTGTCTTTCTACATATCCCTCCTGGATACACTCACATATGCATTTCATCAGAGAGGTCAGAGTGTAGCAATGCCCTCAGCACAGCACTCCTGGAACAGGTTGGGCTTCGGTCCCTTGCACAGGAACACTTTGGCAGTAACTGTGTGCGCTGCATATGCAATACACGCCATATTCCAGTTGGTCACCACTTTAACACACCCTCCTGTCAGTGCTGCACTGAACCTCGCTACATCTCAAAATATTATATCTATAAAATCTATAAATATTATAGCACTATTGGTCTATCACTTGAATTATGTACATTGAATAGCATGATGCAGTAGCTACAACACCATGTGTTCATTATAGTAGCTTGTTTGTAACGTTAAAGCACCGCCCCTGGTATAGACACGTGGAACAGTCACTTCCGTAGTGCGCTTTTCTGTTGTACTGAAAATATACCATAAAACAATCTATGTGAAACTGGTATGGAAATGACACGCGCGTTATACCGGAAAGAAACAGCGCAATAGAGCGAGAAAAACGAAAATAACGTATACAAAGTAATATTCAACAACGCTCCGGATACAAAAGGAGCGCGCCTGGACCCCCGCGGCTGCCTCTTCGGTTGCTATTGCTAGCGCGAAGAAACGCCGTAGACACACACACACACACGCACGCGCAAGGGGGATGGGGTTGGTCACGAATGCGTTTCTTTTAACTTCCAAGTGACAATTAGTTAGCAAACCCGTATGTAAATAGCGTAACTATACCTGTAAACGAAAGGCTACGTAAATATAAACAGCCGTACCTTTTGTGTTCCGCTTTAATTAGTGGAGTTTGTCGTGTTGCCGTTGTTTGTTTGTTACCGGGGACTCGTCCGTCCTCTGGGCTCGCAGCTCGCTCTGCTTCTCGCAAACGCAGCATTCGTTGGCGGCGGAGAGGGTCGTCCGTCGGTGTTTTCCGGTTAGGGGTTTTACGTTACAATCACATGACTTGGGGTAAAAAAGACACCCAGAAAACAGCCGTTGTAAAAAGCCGTTGAGCTGGGGGGCGTCCGCGTTCACGTTAATAATTTCCCGCAAAGCGTAACCGCCGTTGAGTGCTACTAACGTTACTATAATGTTAGCTCGTTGACAGCCGGCGAGTTAACGTTAACAGCTCCGTTGTGAGGAAGGTGGAGTCGCTGCTGTACGGTAGTCAGTCATTGTGTCGCCTCCGGTAGTCGAACGGGAAACCGGTGTGTGTTTCTCCTTATCTTATGCTGTGTTTGTCGTGGCTCCAGCAGCCCCAAGACACACTGACACATAACGAAATAACGTCGCCTTTCCTCACAGGCGTCTTGAATTTGCATTTTCGGTTGACGGTTGACGTTTTTCTCAACTAGTCAAAAATAACCATACTAGTCCTATAATTCAAATTGATATCATATAAACATCACAGCAAACTATTTTTCATATCCTTTACGCATATTATCGTGATCCCATAATATCAACTAAGTATGATATGGTCACTATTGAGATACTATAAACTCACTACAGACTCAGGAATATTTCATTAAGGTGATTTTAGAACCATTAGCCAATAAAATATTAAATATAAACTTGTTTCTAATTTAAAATTACTTTTTTTTTTAATCTTTCAACATATTTTGTTCCAGAACTATGTACTGTGAAAAATTGCAATACCCTAAATAATTGGATTTGCTTTGTCTTTATTTATTCTGTATTTTTAGTTTATTTTATTCTGTATTTTGTATAGCCCCCCGTTCCCCCCTCTCTAATTAGACACTGTATTTATCGGATTTTGTTCTTTGCTTTTTCCCTGTATAGTTTATAGTCTACTCTGTATTGTATTGTTGTGCTGCTGCTGCTGCTGCTGCTGCTGGGACACCCGAATTTCCCCAAGGGGATTAATAAAGTGCCATCCTATCATATCCTATAAACCTATATTTTCCTATTTATTGATTTATTGCTCTAAAATGCTACATCATTCAGCTTCACGGTTCATCCAATTAACACCATAATTCAATGTCTTAGATGACATTGCAATAACTGCAATGCAAAAATGAGAACCATTGAAATTGTGTAAGGGTGTACAGTTCGGATGGACCCTGTGGGTAAAATGATGTAGCCTACATTTGTTGTGTTTTCAGTGAAGCGGCCAGTTTATATTTATCTTTGAATATGTGTGACCTCAACTCACTGAGACTGCTCAGGGGAACAGGATGTGAATGAGCAGATCAAGAGAGCGAGGGAAACACAGAGGCTCCACCGCAGTTTGGAAAGTTGTTCCTGTTGATGTTCCCATCCATTTTATCTCACAAGCCTATGGAGCTGAGCATGGCAGCTGATCAGCCAATCATATACATCAACAAGAGCATCTGTCACTGACCTCTTGTTTCTCCATTGCCTTATAACAGAACAAAGATGATTTCACTAACATCAATTTGGTTGGTTGGTTCCCTGATGTTAAAATTGGATCCCTCGAAAAAACTAAACAAACTAAAATGACTAATAATATTTTAGTATTTTGAATTGAAAAACTGCTTCCAACATCTTTTAGACTGCACAGAAGCGACTGTAAAAAAAAAAAAAATATTGATAATGAGTTTTCCAGCTTTTAAGATCAACTTGATGGGTGGTTTTTGTAGCCTGTTTATCGAGTAACCATGTATTTCTTATGCTTGGTATTTTCTGACCTCAATAGGGGGTTGTCTGCCTAAAAAGTTGGGAACTGATGTGCTAAAATGTTTTTGGGAAATCCATCTGTGATCTTTGAACAGAAATAAGGAAGGGCAAGACGAGG
>CABFOP010003623.1:1627-21690 GCA_900683385.1 Anoplogaster cornuta
AATAATATAACACTGTCACACCGTGTGGAGGTGTGTCCCCCCCCCAAAAGCGCCCACCCCCCCCCCCCCCCCCCCCCCCCCCCCCACACGGCTTGCTGCATTCCTATGGTGTTTCTGATTGTGACTTGTTGTATTGCAGTAAACTTGCAGCCTCCTTCCAGAGCATGGAAGTGAGGAACTCCAACTTTGCAGCCTTCATTGACGTCTTCACTTCCAACACGTACGTCATGGTGATCATGTCGGACCCCTCCATCCGTAAGTTGTGAAGATGATTCTCCGCATGCAGTGTATGCAAGAGGAATAGTGATGACTTAAGGAAAACCCCCATAATAATACATATCTCCATTTTCTAGCATCTGCAGCCACTCTCATCAATATCCGTAATGCTAGGAAACACTTTGAGAAGTTGGAGCGCGTCGATGGACCCAAGCACAGTCTGCACATGCGAATGCGCTAGCCAGTGCGTTTGCTCCCAGTAGATCCACTCAACCAATCAGTCCACAGACCACAAGACATGCTGTCCGTGCGGTCCCGCCCTGATGCATACGAGCAGCCCTGTACTGTTTCCTCACTATCTTCACATTCAATCACAGTTATTCTTATTTGAAAATCATTTTTTTCTTTGGTCTAATTTCTACAGTGAGCGTATGTTTCTTGAACAGTGATGCTATTCTCTTGAAATATTTGTCCTAACTTTACATATTAAAGAAAAATGAATGCTTGTTTACTATTAAGTGGCTATAATTGCTGTCACACTCTGTCATATATCAATTCACTCCATACAGTGAACCCCAAATGAAAAGGGGAGCATATATACTTTCCTCGACAAATGCAGATTGTATACTATGTTGCTTTGAAAGTGTGCAAAATATAGTTAGATTTAGAAATATGTGAAATGCTTTTATTTTCTGACTGGCTAGACATTTACTCACAAAGCACCTTATGTCATTTATCATAACAAGGATGCATATTTTATGAACTGTTCTATAACATCTTGGTACATATTTTGTAAGCCTTCTAAGGCTGTGAGCAAAGATACTGACGCTGGCGCACCAGTTGTCCTGTACAGATGACATCTGGTGGCGAAAATCTGATGTTAGAAGGGGGGGGGGCATTTTGCACACTGCACCTGTTGTCAACAAGTGGACTGCATGGGGTTGACTGTATGGGCAGATGGAGCAGCTCGATACAACCACAGCACAAGCAATTCATTTGAGGCAATTCAGCAGCATGGCTAGCAAGTAGACAAACTAGCATTTTAGTTGTTATGCGCAACTAGCGAAACGTTTCAATAAACTTATATTTTCTAACAGCTCAGTCCAGCTCTTACTTCTAACCAGTTTGGGATTTTGGAAAGGTGCATGCAGAACTAATTCAATGTAGAGTTTATTGACTGGGCCCATGCTTCTTCATAATGGGGGCTAGCACAAGACCCCACTGGGCATAGGAAGGGTCATTATTGAAGGCCAGTGCTAGGCCTGCCCACAGAATCCCAGTTGCCTGATTGACACTGGGCTGGCCACTGGCAGTTGGTGCAGCATATGGCCGTGGTCTGGCACAAACCCTCCTGTCTTCAATATGCTCAGTCTGATCCAACACTTGAAATTATTCAATTGCAGAGAAGCGTAGTGCTCGAGATCACCAAGGGACGTATTTCTGCAGGGTTTAGCGCCAAAGCATACACCCACTGCTGCAATTGGTTGCATTATTTTGTTTTCATCTTTCAATTTTATAAAGAGTTTGGAGCACCATATCAATGGTACTTCATCCCACCCATTGAAGCTCCTGATGTACTGATTATCTCCCAGTTCTTTGTTATAGCCAGTGCTGCTGTAGAAGTGTGAGTAGTGCTTACAGATGGTGGTCGTGCGGTTGAGTTGTCTTCGGGAATGCAGAGGCTGAATAACTGGAAAATCCCTTGTCCCTCGGTTCAGTGATCGAGCCTTCATAACAGAAATGGGATCAGCTAAATTGACATAAAGACCTTTTTTCCTTTCAATATAAGATATTGACACTGATTTCCGAATCTTAAAGTAGATGTCTTTCACAATTGGACCCTGCTGAGGTTTTCAAAGTCTGCCGTTGGAATATAAAAACACAACTGCATACCTGCATAATAAACCTGAAATCGCTGCATCATGGCTCAATACATACAAAACTGTAATATAGTATTAGAATAAGTGCCTTCTCCTACAATAAAAATCCCTTTAAAAAGCCAAAAGAACTGTGAAAGTTATGACAGTCATAGCTTAATGTGATTGAAAGAGATCATAGCTTGTCTAATGTTCCTGATTCATAAAATAATAACTGTGTGTGTGTACAAGAGATCCGATTCCTTCAACTGCTGCAACCTACACAACCTACATGTAGGTTGAAGGAACAATTTAATGGTCATGTTAATAGTTATGGCAACACAAGATCACTTTTTGATCGTCTTTATTCGACAGTATTTCACAGTTTTGGAGGTAAATATCATAATTTGTTCCAGATTCTTCACACACTTAAGCGTTTAATTCTTCTCACTTCACTAATATGTTTTCCGTGCCTATCTTTAACCTTAGCTTTTAACCAGACCTTTAACATTTACACACAGTAACTCCAAAACCCTCAGCATACTTTAATCTTACATTGGCTTTGGCATAGGCCTATATCAGAACTCAAAGACTGAGCCTAAAGAGTTTGTGTTTTGCCCCATAGTGTATTGATACTCAATGACATGAAGACATCTCTTTACTCTCAAAGCTTAAATGTGAAAAGCATTGAAGTGAAAAACGTCATCACGCACGAGTTTGAGTTTATTCCAGGTGTCTTAAAAGAAAATGGATCTAAAATCTCCTCATCGATACAGTTAACGATTAAACGTTGGACTCCGTTTGCACATTATTGACATGTGGAGACCCCTCTGTGTTGGCAACAGGCACAGGCTCTGTCTCGATGATCGCCTCTGCGTCTGTGTCTACGTCAACGTCTGCCACGGTGTGTTTCAGCTGCCGCTCCAGACCAGTGATGCGCTGCTTCAGCCGCTGTTGAGTGGCTGTGTATTCGCTGAGCAGACGGGCGAACCGAGTCTGTAGGATGTCCAGAGAGGATTCGAGCCTCTCCACTTTCTCCTCGGTGTCCTCCTTGCCGAGCCCCCCGCCGCTTTCGGCGTTCTCGTCCAGGAGACCCTCCTTCATCAGGATCTCCCGGCCCCTCTCCTCAAGCACCTTCTTAGCATCCGGGTACTCGGTCACTGCCTCCATCAGGTCGTCCTTCGAGAGGCAGAAGAGGTCAGAGTAACCCATGCTGCGGATGTTGGCTGTCCTACGATTTCCCATTTTGCTGCCCTTGATATTTAGAATGCTGATTTCCCCGAAGCAGCTGCCAGCGGTGAGGAGGGCATATTGTGTAACCCCATCGTCAGCCACCACAGCCAGCCTCCCCTCTTTAATGATGTACATCTCCTTTCCTATATCTCCTTTTCGGCAAATGTAGTCCCCCGGACTGTAGACCTGTGGGCGCAGTTTCAGCACTAGCTCCACTAATAGCCCTGCCTCGCAGTCTTGAAAGATACGTACTTTCTTCAGGGTCTCCAGGTGCACGTTGATGGCAATCTCAGCCCGCAATTTGTTAGGCAAGTTCTTCAGCACCTCCTGCTCATCCACTGCTTTCTTGTTAGTCCAGAGGTAGTCAAACCATTTAATCACACGTGCCTCCAGCTCCTTGCTGACTCTGCGAAAGTGCATGTAGTGTTTGATGGCGTCAATGCGAGCCTGAAACTCCGCGCGCGTGGCGTTCATGTTGGCAATCATAGAGCCCACATTTCCCACAATTGTGGCGAAGATCACGACGCCGACAAGAAAGTCAAAGACCACAAATAGGTACTCCTCATCCCGCACCGGTGCAGGCATCTCTCCAATAGTGGTAAGAGTAAGGGTCGACCAGTAGAGACAGTAGACGTAACCCCGAGTCAAGGAGCCATACTCGGGGTTGGAGATGTTAGGGTACACCCAAGTATCGGAGCCGAATCCCAAAGACTTAGATATAGCAAAGTAGATGCAGGCGTTCCAGTGAATGATGACGAGGATGTAGAGCACCAAGTTGCAGATGCGGAAGATGTTGGGGTAGTTGGTGCGCGTCTCGGTGCGGTCAAAGAATTCAAACATGCGCGGGAAGCGGAGTAGGCGGTTGAATCTGAGCTGTGGCGTGTGGATGCCCGTGGTGAGGTAGACCAGGTCAGTAGGGAGGATGGACACCACATCCAGCTTGAACTGGAAGGTATGGATGTAGCTGTCTCTAAGCTTGGCGTGATCCTTCACCAGCAAGCCTTGCTCCAGGAACCCTACGGTACATAAAGCAGACATTTAGTTGCGCAGGTTATGTATCATCTCTGCTCACTAACTCCATTGTGTCTTAAGGCCAGAAGGCTGTAAGTTGAAATAGGATACCTGTGCGAAGTCGGACACACATGTCCATTATGTACACAAGGTCAGAGAGATAGTCCAATACCAGCCAGCAGATATAATTGTCCACCTGTAACTTGTCAAAGCATGCCCTATGGATGAAACAGAAATATTTCACACTGAGTAAAGGCATTCAACTCCCATCTAACTAGTAGACAGCACATCCATTCAATATGGCCATAACCCAACTGTGAATCTGCGTGGCACAATGTTGTTATTACCTAGCCACGACAAGGATCCAGTTGTAGAGCACAGCTGTGGCAATAACAAATAGCCAGCGGTAGTATGCGTCATCTGATGGTGACACCACAAACAAGTCCCACTTTTTCCTAAAAGCAGTAGTTACAAATCACACACTGACACATAACTGGTTTATGTCTGTCTGAACTTCAAGACAATGTTCCTTTGTGTTATTAAACATGATTTTAGCTCCATGAATGGACTCTCAGATGCTAGCACTGTCAGATAAATCTCTTGAACTTGATAAAACAATCATTTAATTATATTGTTTAATGGTGCAGTCAGTGTCACTCAAATTGCATCGTAATGGTTTAGACCGGCAGCCATACTTCAAGATCCCTTTGGCATTGTTGCCATTGGCATCTGGTTGTGTATTGCTAATGCGACTGGGGGAGATTCTTAGCTCAGGCCCACGAAAGCGCTCCAGGAAGGAGTCTGGCCGCTCCTCCTCCGCTAATAGGCTCCTGTGTGCCCATTCTCTCAGTGTCAGCACCAGGGTCACAAATCTGAGACAGAAAGAAAGAAGACGTCCCTTTCACACATTATTTCACACAGTCTTAAAATCACTTAAAAAGTGGGGGAGAAATCTGCCAATGAGGCAAAAATAATTTCAGATAGATATTTCAATAGTTTCCAGAATGCATCTTTCACTTTCAATTTTCTTGATATTGATGGATTAATTTACTGTATTCTGCTTTGTTTCAATATATTAACACTCAAGATTGAATATTAAATAAATGAACAGGCAAACTTCCAGATAATTAACAAAAATCCTTTACTTTGGACCACTTTTTCAAATAAACATCCACCAGCCCAACACCATGGCCACCAATACATTATGAATTTCTGTAAATAAGTATTGTGAGCTTGAATACAGTGAGATGTTTTTCATCTGTTTGTGCATTAAATCTACTTCTATCCGGCATGTGACCTAAAATAGGTTGGATGGCAACACTTGAAATTTTAAATTCTACCAGTATGTCTGGGGCAGTAGTATGAACAAGCCAGACCACCCTTCCAGCAATATTACATATTCCACGCGTGGAAGGGGCTAAAGACTGGTGTTTCAGATCAGTTAGGACAGGTTTATGGGAACAATATTAGCCTACCGGACCAACACCATGGTGCAGATGGAAAAATACAAAACTGGATGTGCATTTTCTACACATGAATGAACTTCTGACTTTGCTCAATTAGAAAATCAAGGATGCAAGAACAGCTTACTTCTCAGACTTGATAGATAGATAGATAGATAGATAGATAGATAGATAGATAGATAGATAGATAGATAGATAGATAGATAGATAGATAGATAGATAGATAGATAGATAGATAGATAGATAGATAGGCCTCGATCCATCCATTCTGAACAATTTTAGACCGATTTCTAAATGACCTTTAATTTCCAAAATACTGGAAAAACTCGTCGCTGAGCAGCTCCTTCAAGTTGTTGAAAGGAATAATATTTTTGATAAATTTCGACATCCTTGCGCATGCTGATAGCATTTTTACTCGATTCGAGCGCACCGTTCTCATTAATAGACTAAATATATGGGTTGGTATCTCAGGGAAAGCCCTTGAGTGGTTTGTATCCTATCTTTCAAATAGACGTTTTTCTATGGGTAGGGGGTCAATCCTCGGTCCTATTCTTTTTTAGCTGTACATACTTCACTTTGGTTGTATATCCTACCATTGTTACGTGGACGACGCTAAGCCAGATGATTTCAGCAACCTAGCCACTCTCCACAACTGTTGAGCCGCTATAACGGACTGGATGTCACTCAACTTTCTTCAACTAAATTCTGACAAAACTGAGCTTCTAATTATCGGCCCTGAAAATACTACTAATGACATTCTTCAGTGTATTGGCCCACTTGACCCCAAAGTCAAACCAAACTCGAAGAATCTTGGCGTTATATTTGACTCTCAATTGAAATTCGAACACCATGTCAACAGATTGGTTCAGACCTGTTTCTTTCAACAAAAATCAGACCATTATAATCGGCCTCTGACTTAGAACGTATTATCCACGCCTTCATTTTTTCCCCATCTTGATTATTGCAATGTCCTCTTCACTTGCCTTAGTCAAGCTGCCCTGGCACGTCTTCAGCTTGTACAAAACGCAGCAGCTAGTCTATTAACCAGGACTGGCCGTAGATCTCACATCACTCCTATTTTAGCCTCACTACATTGCAAGTAAAGTTCAGGATCGATTTTAAGATGACTTTTAAAGCACTACATGGCTTAGCTCCTGTCTACATTTCTGAGCTACTACGCCCTTACACCACCGAATGGTCACTTAGGTCATGTGCATTGTGTTTGTATGTACTTATGTGCTTTGTGTCTGTGTTTTCCTTTTTCTGTATCTTTGCTGATGTAAAGCACTTTGTAACCTGTGTTAAAAAAAACTGCTATATAAATAAAAAAGTTTTACTTATTTACTTACTACCACAGTTGGATTGTCAAATGTGTACCTTGAGATGGCTCCCCTTTGAAAAGAAGTTCTTAAATTTCCTCCTTGAGGATCAAGAGCAGCTACTCGTTGTAGCTCTGAGGATGTGTCATCACATACTGATGGCACCCTGGGAGGAAAGAAGTCAGAATGAGTCAATCTGAGCTTTCACTTGCATGGTTAGTGAGTAAGTCCACTACTACGACGACATATCATATTACAACGTCATGCATACAAACAGGAGAAGTACAGAACCAAAATGGACTAAAAAGTGAGTGGTACTGTGATATAGGCCTACTGTACTGTAACTGGGTAGATGGATTGTCAGTCTGCAGTTCTTTATGGCCCACCTGCTGCGAATACTCTCGGATCTGTCGCTCTCCTCCTGTAACGTGGTCTTCACTGAAAGACTGTGTGGGGACAGACCTCTCTCAGCCGTCTGGCCTGTCATCGTCAAGTCTGAGGATCTGGACAAGAGACTTATGTTACGGCACCTCTTCTGAATTATATGATTTGGAGTGTCGCATGTATTTTCTATTGTCATTTCTTGCAGTGACATTGTCATTGTAGAGGAAAGACAGCGACAAGAAAGTGTGAAGTCTCAGTGTTCATGGAGTGTGTATGACAGATTATAGTCAAGGGACGGGGGACAACTGGGACTGTCTTCCACAGTTGCTCATCTGGCCTGTCTGGTTGCTGTAGTGACTAAAGCAAGTGAGTGCATATAGTGAGAGGACTTCAATGTAACAACACTGTAAGATACGGATGTTGCATTGTTTGAAATTGAGGTTTGACTCATATTTTGATAAGGGTATGTGTGTGCAAGAGTGAGAAGATCCCGTGCGATGTGGTGGAAGTTCGCCAACCAAACCACAAAATGCAGTTTCACATCCAGAGCTGGAAATGTGAGGCAGTGACAGCAGTGAGTCGGACAAGCAGACAAATGAGGTGTTTAGACGACTGTTTCCAATGTGTGACTAATTGGTAGGTCATTAAGGAAAACACACACAGTCAGCCTGAAGCACTATGCTCAGCGAGCCAATCAGTGCAGCTCCCCCAGGAGCCTCGTCACTTTGGAAACCGAGGCACTGACTGAAGCACAGTGTGTCACGGATGTCTCTTGACTGTGAGTTATGACAGCTATGCTAAACAAACACGCTGCTAAGTTCAATACTGTTCATTCACCCCTCAGACATCAAACTGCAAGGACACATACAAAGGATTTATTCTAATCAACGTGGATTAAAATCAGTTCTTTGTATTATTGTATAAGTGACAACAATTCTTCCCTAAACGAGAACATGAGTAATAATTGGTTGACTCATTGAAAATACATTACAAGGCTGAGCTGCCTTTTGTTGTTACTAAACAATATCCTAAAACTACTGCTGCGAATGTCAAGTAAAATATACCTATTAACTTGTATTACTTAAACAGTACATAAGAAATGGTGTCATGCGTTAAATTAATATTACTGTATTACAATATGCTTCAGGGAAGCTCTATAACAAAAAGGTAATTGTAACAATAGTTGCATGTGTATTCATCTTTATTTGTTTAATAATAAAATAAACTAAGGAGCAAATGTGAATTATGACCAAAGTAACTATGTATACTACTGCTATCAGGTAGGCCTTCAAGATGTAAAATTATGGAAATGCATGACACTAAGTTTATTATCAGTGAAAAGGTTGAGAGGGATTCATGGAAAACCTTCTTCCTACCTTAATTGTCCTCCAGTTACTCCAATAAAATCCTTACAGTGATGTCACACAGAGATACCCAGAGCTCTTTCCCTGCCACTCCATTGTCAGTGTCCATTGCAGATATTATAAGAGCAAAAAATTAGCTGCATTCAGAGCTCCCAAAACAACTGCTTATCCCGTTCTTGGTTAATAAGCAACATTTTCTGAGCCACCTCTCAAGAGCGTAAAAGCAAAGCTCGTCCACCTGCGCCAACAGATCATCTGAGCAGAGATTGGTTGGTAGAATGGGGGAAGAGATGCAATAACAAATACAGGGCGGGGAAATCTTCCGAGAGTCAGGGCACAGATATCAGGTTAGACGCTCCATAGTCCTCTGGGCAAACCTCTTCCGCATGTCTTTTACACTGGAGAATATGGCAGAAAGCATGCAGACTGTCCAACTAGTCATCTTCAAGTGTGTGGCACTTCACAGTAAGACACTCAGCACATAAATGGAGCTTGAAAGCCCAGATGATTAAGGCCACCTCCTCTCCATCTCCTCTTCAATTATAAAGCTCTCATGGCAGCCTCAACTTTAACTTACTGGGAGCTGTGGAGGGGTTCTTACATCTGGTTGAGATTCAGGCCAGTGAACAGTAAACTACAATCTGCCACCGGTATTCCCTGCTGTATCATCTACTCCACTAGAAGTTTGCCAGTTAATGGACTGTAGAGAACATCCTGCCAATTGTCAAGAGAGCACATAGCCTAAAAATAACAAATGCAAAGGAAATCTCTAATTACGGAAAAGTTAAAACAAGGTGTCTGCAAGTTTCTTCAACCCAAATATGACTTTTTAATGCCAGTTGAATTAAATATAAGACCAATTTCATCTCTGTGAGAGGTCTAATCCAAAAACACACAGATACAGTTTTCAATGTCGTATTTATTGTTACGTATAAAGCACTTGAGTAGACATAATACACAAGACCAAACATAATTACTTGGCCATTGTCATAGAATATCATGAAGCTACCTGGAATGGAAATATTGTTTATATTTGGTAATGTTGGATATGAAAGAAAAGCCTCAAAGCGCTAATACAAGTCGTCTTTGAGACAAGAAGGCACAGCAGAAGCCGGGAGAGTCAAGCCTGTTCCTCGTCCAATGTAACAGACACACACACAAAGCCCAATACAACAAAGCTCAGACACCCCAAAACAGCGTTCACCTCACTTCATAATCCCAACAAACAAACAAAATGACGTGTACAAGAATACAGAGAGCACATCAGGTTTGGTCATTTTCTATAGTTTGACCTTATGGCTTCTGTATAATAGATATGTAGCAGTTTACGATGTCAGTTATTAAGACATGCATGTACTTCGATAAGGGAGAGGGAACGTTCGGGTGCTTTGTGAGATATGCCGCATCTTCACATCCGACCTCTCAAACGTCTCTTCCGCCAGGTCAAGCAAATATTTATCAGTATGGTATTCAGGAATGTGTTGCTTTGTTAACATCAAGGATATAATTAACTTATCAGTCTGTCTGAGTACAAATATGTAAACAACCTTGCAGCTGGAAATATGCATACATACTTTAAAAAACAGCATTCTTATACAGTTTTGCATATTGAGAAGTAACATACCAAGTTGTCCTCTGTAACACAAGGCCCTTGTCTTTAGCAATTTAGTATTGTGGGCTTACCTTAAATAACAGCACATTATTCTTCTTCAGTAAACACCTCCATTGATCAAAAGAGGTGGGAATACAACATGCACATGATTGCAAACCGTTATTTTCGTAAAAAAAAAAAAATCTTCCTTCATTCCTTCAGCTGGGGGCGCTCGTTCGAAAAGGTAATGGCCTGTGGGTAGGAGTTTATTAAGTGCCACACTAACAACCAGTCTCTTAGGCCCGTTTCATTCCTCGGCCCATCAAGCAGGCAAAGACTGTCATCACCATTTTGGGCTTGACCTCCACAAGGTCTTCTGGGAGGGCGTAGACGCGTGCTCCAATCTTCCTCGCCATGGAGACAGCGTATCTACAAAAGGACAATAACGATGATTCATGGAATATTGTTCAAACAATTGAATGGCAGAAGACACGTTATGTTTCTTCTGCAGTGTTGGTTTTGTCACTTAATGTCTTACTTGGCATTCTCCAGCTTGTCGTCTTCTGAGAGGCTGCCTGTTTTTACCAGGTCATAGTTGATGCTGCCAGGCTGGATGGCATCGATCAGGTCCATCACTGCCAAACTGCTACTGATCTCCTTGTCCTGATAACCACAGAATATAAACATTTACAACATAACACACGCTTTCCTAATTGGATTTATACAATTCAAAAAAGTAAATGCAATTTGATTTATAAGACACTTTAAGACCGACTGTATTGACAATTAATTACAACGTTAAACTGTCACCAATACACTGGAAATGAAACATCTAGGTAATTTTTTGAGAAACATTTTTTGTTATATTTGTTGAAATTGTCATTACAACCTGACAGCAATCAATAAAAAAAAAAGAAGAAAAAAAAGTTAAAAGTCTGGTGTCTGTAGCAGCCGCAATACTGTAATAAGTCCGTCCAATCATTTCATTTGTCATTCCATTGGGCCAGAATGAAATGATTGGATAGCCTAACTGCCTGTCAACATGAATTCCCAAACAACCCGGAAACCCGACTCCAAGAAGTAGCGACACGACTGGGGCCGTTACCGGCCTCACACCGCCCCCCCGAGCAACACCGGGCCACATTTCACATGCCATCACAGCAGCGTAATCAAAAAGTAGTAGAAAGCCCGGCTAACCTTGAAGCTTGAAATCTTGGTTGCTTTCCCGGCCTCGGACAACGTTTCATTGACCCAGTTTACAATAATGTCATCATTTGCCTTCTGTCCATCACCCAAATCCTCCAATACATTCAGTGTGTATCTGAAAGAGATAAGAAGAACATTTAATATGCATATGCAGTGACCAGCCCAGTTAGTTTTCAAATTGACTTTATAATACAGTATATCCATTCGTACAGTTGCAATGATTCGTCAAAGTCAGCGATTATGTTACCTATGTAACTGTGAAGCCTCTACCCAACAGGTTAGATCTCACATGAAATCTGCTGAATTGCTTTATGGCACAAAACAGAAGAGGGTGCTGTTCTTCCAGCGCAAACGGAGCTAAGGCAAGTTTCTCACAATGACAGATGGTGGAATGAATTAAAGGGCCGATGGGAGAAAAAATAAAATAAAATCAGTTCCATGTTTATCCTCGTAATAAATCACACGGAAGTGATTTTATCACATGGAAGTGATTTTATCCTCTACAGTAAAGCCAATAAAAAAGAAACGCATGTCAGCGACATCTGGGAGGGGGAGGGGGGACAAGTCCTCTTTGTGACAGGAAGCAACAGGGTTTATGGGCAATGTGGTGTTCATTTTAAATACTAGCACAATTAATCTGCCACTGATATATGGCATTTTAAAATGCTACACGTAGAACATTTAACTGAAAACAAAATATTAGTTAGTTTCAGCCTGATTAATTTGTAAATCAGTTCAGCCTTGTAAATGTCTGTGAAATGCTTTAAGATATATTCCTGAGGTCCACAAGACCTTTAGGGGAAACTTCATTCTGTCATCTCTTCACATTTCGATCATATCTTTGAATTTTATTCCATTTTCAAGTTAAGCCAAAGTAGCCGTGTTTTACCTTCTCATGAGCTGCCACACCAGGGCTAGAGTCAGGGTGGCGTTGCCATCGTTCAGGTCCTGCCCGCCGATGCCAACAAGGGAGAACTTGGCCATTGTTATGCCCAATTTTACTGCATAGTTACAATTCTCCAACTAGGGGCACAAAATAAAATATGTGGTTATGGACAGTCAAAAGGTTTTTTTTTTTTTTTGCTTTACAGGAGGGGGGGGAATTAAAAGATCAAGAATATGACAATGGGTCACCTTTTTCATTTTGTTTCCCATCTTGGCGTAAGGTGGCTTGTTGACCTTGGACCATTCAACGGGTACTTTAATCTTCTCATAAAGTTGAAGGATGACCATGGCATCCTGTAGGTCTCTAGAGGACAAGACCAAAAATACTGTATTTTATAATCACTAACATCAAATAAATACAAGATCACACCTATTGTGAAAATAGTGTGGAAATATATACATTATGAAGCATGCTGCCAAAAGGAAGTTGGGACCTAGTGCTTCATGTGTGCGGCATACCCATAAAGATGATTCACATGTGGGCGTACTCCCAGGGAATTCATCCAGTTTCGGAATGTTCTCTCTTCTCGTGTCTCACCTGGAAACCAAATCGGTATAGTAGAAGTCAGTAGAAGTTAACGGCCCAATCTGGGAGCTGAGCATAGTGCCGACTGCATCCCACCGCTCTCTAGACCCACCTTCCAGCAGTCCCCAGTCAATGTCCTCGCTCTCAGGCTTGGTTAGAGATGGATATTTGTTAAAGAGATTCGCCACAAAGGCGAGGTTGAGTTTGGAGTTCCCACTGATGACGTCGGTTGGGGTGACAAACTGACGGCAGCCCAGCCGGTCCGCCTGCTGCAGCATGGCCTCGGCCCTCTTCAGGTCATCTTTCTCCTGAAGAACAGGCAGATCGCAGGTTCAGGTGTTAAGTGGTAAAGGCATCGATTGTACAACGTTCACGGTAGTTGTGTTTGTTGTGTACAGGAGCACTTACACTGAAGCCTGCCATGTTAATGTCTATGCGTGGCTTGTCTTCCTCTGTGCCTTTAGGGGAGATTTGGTTCAGGAGGTGGAAATATGCCCTGGAGTCCTGAAAAAAAAAGAGAATAAAAAGTTAGATTCCTACCACTGAATGAACAAAAAACAAACAAATCTGGAAACATGCATTATAAGACAACATGGTGGTGACAAACTTATATTCCATTTCACTGAATTTGTATGCAATTATTTCATTTGCAATTATTTATTCTAATTTAATATAAAAATAATAGTATATTTACCATGGAAGATTTATATTCATAATATGAAATCCAAGTTGGGCATATTCAAATTTATTTTTACTTACGTGATACTAAATACCCAGAGGTTAAACCAGGAACTTGTTTTCTATTCCTTGGTTAAATTAGTTAACATCAGTGATGGGCTTTGTCCATCAGCAATGATGTCCTAATCTGAAAACTGTTTCATGGCTGTATTTTATTCCATCTCTGTATTTATCTTTATGTAAGTTGATAGACTGTTCATCCTGTAAAAAATTACTTATTATTTCAGAATTCTGTCTTTAAGTGATGAATTACTGAATTCATAAATCTATTTGTAAAAGCAAAAAAAGGCATTTATTTTACTTTGTCATTCCATTTACGAAAGTGTTTTCCTATTAATTTTCCTTATTTGTCTACTGCTTTACCGTTTACACTGCCTGCTTGGGCTACACTTTATTTTTGTTGTATTTATGTTTCTAACTGTAGCTAGCAGCACAACTTTACCTTGGTCTGGCAGACCAGATGGAAGACAGGGTACTTTTCATCTATGTGCACATGATACGCAAATTACTTATACGCATGCAACATTATTGATTGGTCCAGTAAAAACAGGTGTGTCAGTGCAGTCAGAACCAGTTACCGAAGAAGTGGAAGGGAATAAGTGAGCATTAAATACATTTAAAGCTACTTACTGCTGACTAACACTTCCAGCAGCCACAAAGTTTACTTGGATTTTGTTTCTTGGAGTGGTTTTCATAACAGCAGCTGGTAGACACATGTACTTGGTGCACTGATTGCTTTGATTATTCAATATGGGTCGATAAAGACTCTTTCTTATTCCATTGCCAAGGAAACATGAAAACATGTCCATGACAATTAGTAGCAAGCAGGCCCACCTTGATGTCAGAGCTGAAGTTATTGATCTTCTTCTGCCAGCCAGCGTTCTCCAGGTGGAAGTTAGCCCAGCGCAAGAGCAGTTCTTCTGGGGACAACTTCATCAGGTCCTCCAGGGTTTCTCCATCTCTCAGCAAGGCAGCCAGTGCTGAGGAGGAGAGTATAAATGAACAGCTATACCAGTTAAAAAGCTACTTGACAACAGACCCACAATGTTATCTCATGGACATCGTAACTATATCCCCGCACCTTCATTCCTGCTGAGCTCTATGTCGGCAAACAGACCGATCTTGATGATCTGCCACAGCAGGCCCAACACCAGATGGGGCTTCCCTTCTATCAGGTCTAGAGCCCCGATGTTCACGACATGGCAGCCGATAGCAGAGGCAGAGTTCAGGGCCAGGTTCAGATTCTCCTGTAAGATATGTGCATCAGCTGGTGGAAGACTGACAGAAGTAAGGAACACAAGAAGCCCTCTGATACAGTATATTCACTGTCACTGACCTGTACAGTGAACGGTGTCAGCTTCTTCTTGTTTATGGCCCTCTCATCAATAGTGTCTGGCACTGACAAGTTGATCATTTTGCTGTGCAACGGTAGGGGAAAAAAACAATTACGAGAGGCATCTAATGCTGCTTCACATTGTGGTGGCATGGGATAGATGAGTGAAGGCAGATGTTCATTGTTTTCAATAGGAGAACGATGGTAAACTTTTAACAATTCTGGCAGAAAGAGCTGCCTGCAAACCAAAACATTTTTTTATTTCCAACATTTGCCTCCTACCAAGGTGATAAAAATAAGCCAAAAGTTGAAGGATCTGGCTAAATGGATGCAAGCATATTTTGAAAGAAAATACTATGTACCTCTGTTATCTTTGTAATACTATACAGTATATCCATGTGTTGGAATGCTGAATAGCCTTGTGAAGAAATACGGCGTATTGCTTCCTTTATCACTTTGCTTTGCTCTTCAATGATTAAGTTTCAA
Organism: Anoplogaster cornuta; assembly: GCA_900683385.1. Lineage (NCBI taxonomy): Eukaryota > Metazoa > Chordata > Actinopteri > Trachichthyiformes > Anoplogasteridae > Anoplogaster > Anoplogaster cornuta. The sequence goes on from CABFOP010003623.1 coordinate 17,299, forward strand.
GGTCCCTTTTGACATCACACGAGTTTACTCCTAGTTCGTTCTGATCGCTATAAGATAGCTGGGTATCCTTGAACTGGCTGGTCTGTCTGAAAGTCTCATAGTTCCTCCAATCGTGTGAGAGTTACAGCCAATTAGGTCATGGAGGTTTACCAAGCTGGAACCTGAGAAGCTACACCTCTTTATGCTATGTTAACCACACTCTCCCTATAAAGGTTGTTGAAGACTTGCATAACACTTGCTGAGTATGTAGCTCTTCCCATGATCATGCTTTTTTATTAATAAAGACACTTGATGCAAGAGAAACTGTCTGAGAGAAGAATGTATTCAACACACATACTTTTGTGCAACTGCTCTTTTCAAAAGCTTCTCACTGATCATATTGAGGTTCAAAAAAACTTTTCTGGGAGAATTTTTTTTAAATGTTGGCTTCTTATTAATTTAAGTTGGGAATTATATTGAATAATTTCTCAATAATTAATAACCTCTCAATAACCTCTAGTTTATCATAATCGCCTTGGTAACCAGAAGGCAGTTTGCAGTTGCAGTTGACTGAGTTGTGTATGCCCACAATGTGAATGCAGCATAAGTGTTAAGAGATGCAGGTATTTGATATTTACACAGCTCCCGCCAGACGGGTAGCTAGGTGAGGAACGTAGTCGTGTTGTCGGCTTGGAGGAGCAAACAGGAAGACTCACCAGAGTACTACACCATCTCCGACAGCCTTGAAGAGAGAGTCTGCGGTGGGGTCCATGGGCAGGACGTGCTTGCAGTCAGGGTCATTTTCCAGGGCACTGTTGATCCAGTTCACAAAAGCAAATCGCTCCTCCTCTGTAAGGGGGAACAATATAAAACGAACAATATAATATCACGTTGTCATTTAATATGCCTAATTTGCCTAATTTCAATAGGTCATACATGTATAGTCCATTATGGTTTCTCTACAGTGGAACTGTCGTGAAAAATGGAGCATCTGTCCCAACTGTACAAAGGTACAAAGTCTACTATTGATTGCACAGAGTTAATTAATTAAACAAATCGCTCCTCCTCTGTAAGGGGGAACAATATAAAACGAACAATAAAATATCACGTTGTCATTTATTATGCCTAATTTGCCTAATTTCAATAGGTCATACATTATAGTCCATTATGGTTTCTCTACAGTGGAACTGTCGTGAAAAATGGAGCATCTGTCCCAACTGTACAAAGGTACAAAGTCTACTATTTATTGCACAGAGTTAATTAATTAAACAAACAACACAACATGGTTGTGGAACCAGGTTCTTTGTGCATCTTACCAGAGAAGGAGTGCTGCGTGCCTTCGCTTGACAGCTCAGACGTCCCCCCGATGGCCAGGATCCCTTCTTTTCTGTTGATGGCCTTACGGAAGCTTTTAGCAATGTCAGTGTTCTTCAGCTCCTGGAAGATCTGTGAAAAAAGAAGGGCAAATAGTAATCGGAGACCAAATACTACAAAGCTACTAAATCCCACAGATGCTCAATGGTTTGGAGTGAAGTCAATTCACAGAATTGTTTAATTTTGATTTTAATTAAGGCATTCATGTTTTAAAGAGACGGGTGAGTGAGGGGGTAAAATGCAGTCACACCTCTATTGAAGGTGAAAACATCGTAAACTTGTAGCAATGAATTGACCAATAAACTTCTTCAACTAACTAAATGGATTTAATACCATAATCTATTTGCATTCTTGTGTGGGTAACCAGTTCTTGAAGTAACGTCTTGAGTAATGTAATAAAGCAATACTGTAATGACACTGTACAATCTTTTTTTTTATTCAACAACCAATGCAGTGGCACTTAAAGCTGTAATATTGTATTTGGTATATTGACTTATTCAATATCCTGACGTTCCCTTTATGATTATTATATATCGTGGCAGCTGTCTCTCAATATTTGAATGTTTTTCCAGTGTCAGCATTGCATAGAAATTTTGACTAGGAAATTCTGAACATTTTTACATCGAACGCATTCACCGAATCCTCAATTTTATGTGCACTTTTTGCTGATCTGCAATCCATTGAGAAATCACACAGAATCTCAATTATTTTATTATGATTCTGGTAAATAAATTAGTTATACTAGCTATTAAGTGATAATTAGCATGATCGTGGGCATTTATTTAATTGAGTCTTCCCCTCTGGTACTGCTCCTCTCTCACTCACTCACTGTTCCACACACAGCCTGTTGATTGTCAGTGATTGTTCCAAGATCAGGTATGTATAAAATCTACGGACCTTCTGTGTAAAGCCTCAATCATCTCCTCTCATTTTAGTGATGTTTGCATCTCTTGTTGTGTTTGAGCTTAACCAGTTAACTGTCATGACAACCAAGGTCACTAGGCAGACAGCGATGTCTCTTCACCAGGATGGAAATACAAGACTGCCTGCCATTAGGAGGGGCCTAGAAAACATGTTGGGGGGAAAAACAGCTAGTTTTTAATGTTTTAAAATATTGATAATGATGTTGAAATAAGTTAAATGACTATTAACCAAATTTGTCAAATATATTCCACCATATTATAAAAATGCTTTAAGCCTAATTATTTTTTCCATTTAATTAAAAATAAACAGTATTTTACCTTTACATTTCATTCGGCATTTCAAGCCTATGATTGGACTGAAAACAAAAAGAATATTATTAATCATTAATTAGTTTGTCTCCTTCTCCTAAGAGGCGGTATTGGCCTTCAAAAATTCATAATTGGTCGGTCTATGCTGTGTTGTGCACTTATGTTTACTGTAGTGACTTCCACTAAGACTGGGCATTCCCTAGCCACCTAATTTAAATGTTACAAGGTTGAGTGTGAGTGCCAATATGTCACTGAGGTTATCAAGTGAGCACCTCCCATCACAGATGTTTTGTTGAATTACGTCCACGACACATCCAGAAGGTTCAACAGTGAGTTTTGGCATACCAGAACCGCCCCCTTGACACCCACTCAACACCTAACACAGCTATAGTCACTACCTGTAGGCTTCTCCCTGGTTCCCAACATCATTTCTAAGCTTGCAATTGATCTCAACCACAACAGGCTAATGGGTACACATACAAAAGGTGGTATGAGTTCATATGTAGTTTAGTTTTAGTGCACAGAGTGGGAGTTGTTCCATACAAAGCTGCTTTGACAATGTATATTCTATTTTAATGGGCCCGAAACTTCCTGAAGCCGAAATTATCTTTGCTCCATCAGCCCTCCAGACCTTGGTGTAGTGTTAGACCACAATGAGCTATTCAGCCTGGAATTGAGTGACTCGCTTAAATAGCACACCACACACTACCACAGACATTGCACAGAAGATAAGGATTTCCTTTCAATTCTGCAAGAATACAGCCACATGCGCACATTTGTTGCTTAGTTTCACCCGCATGGGTACTGAGTAAGATATCCATTACAACACATTCACATTTAACCTGGGATGTAATCAGCTACATGTGAACATCATCTCTGCGACTAACCAGAAGAAAGAATCAAGCATATCCTTTAAAAAAACCCTAAGAAGAATACCTTGAATCCTGAAAAGCTCCTCTCACCATAAAACTATGAGAAATGCCTAAAATAGATATGAGCCCATTACACTCCAAGCTCATGACTGAAACATCTCTTGGGCAAAGTTAACCACCACTATTACGTAGTACGCCTGGTTAGTGTTTTACCTGAAGATCCTTTTCTACATAGTATATTCTATTACAAGTTTGACCGATGCAAGTCCGCTTTTCAATCTTAAACAAACAAACCGATGAACTCCAGGGTTCATACAACTTTTCAAGGGTTGAAAACTACATAAATACGGTTTTAATAAAGCACGATCCAATTCAATCTCTTCACTTTTAGCTGTTTTCATAGTGTCGTAGGCTTAAACAATGAAACTACTTTTGCAGAAACGCATTTTTTACAAGCATTCTTTACAACCATCACTGTGAGACAGTAAGGTATGAAAGATGTGGTTGTGGTCATCTTTGGTGGCTGAGCAGGCGAAGACTCATACCATGATACTGTGCATTTGAATTCTCAAGGAAAGAAAAAAAAAAAACATAGCTGGGTGTTTTTTTTACCCCTCCAACCCTCATGTAGGGGTACTAAGCTTTTTGAATCCTGCTGCAGGTCTATACCAGAGGCTGCCTCTGTAAATGACTGCTCTCTCATCACTGGTGAAACAAAATACTGGAACTCACACTACTTTGCTGACCTCATTTCCTCATTCCCTGAGAGAGAGAGTGTGTGTGTGTGTGTGTGTGTGTGTGTGTGTGTGTGTGTGTTTCAGGGTGATATCCTCCCCCAGGCGTTTTGGACCAGGTTCTACTATGGCAGGATAAAGGGAGGGGCCGCCACGATTCACACCCCCGGAATGTCTGTACTCCTCTCTCCTGCTCTTATG
>CABFOP010003699.1:4189-14601 GCA_900683385.1 Anoplogaster cornuta
GCACTGATATGTTTGTTGGAGGTGTGGATAGGATGGTTTCATGACATTGACAAGCATGTTGCAATTTCTTTGCTGCATTCTGCAGTTTAGTAGTAGTATAGTAGTAGTAATATAAATTGGGATACATAATTTCTCTTTCAGGGCTTTAAAATGGTGTGTAGGTGGATGGGGGATGAGATGCTTCGGTTGTTTTCAATGTAAAAGATTGTCTTCAACATGCAACCTGATTTGCAGGCCAGGCATTCTTAAACTGCAAAATAATACCTTGTTTAGAAAGCTGTCGGAATTGTCTTTCCCTCTATGCAGGCCTGTTCAGTCATTGCTTCGTTTTATTGGACATCTGAAGACACAATTATGCTCGCACACAAGCGCACACGTCTTACACCTACGTGGACAAGCGTGCACAAATGCACATTTACTGACAGACTCCATCTGAAACATTGAATGGATTCCTTACGGCACAAACTATAAAATGAGCTCTAACTAAGGGCTCCTGTGCAGCTGTGCAGATGTGATAGATGCATTAGCAGGCAGAGGTAATTAAGCAAACACACCCAGGAACGGAGTGACAGAGTAGATACCAACTTTGACAAATGAGTAAACAAAACCAAATCCCCCCCGAGATTAACCATTTGACATTCAATGGAAACGGGCACTTAATATAGCGCAGAACCATTTTTAATATAAAGCATATTACATACAGCATTAAACCCTGGAATCTAGGATCAATCCAGAAATAACGTTTAAAATGCCATGATCCTGGTCTGAATAAGGCTGCAATATGGATGCCTTTTCTCCACAGGAAATTTAGAAGTGCTCAAAAGGCCATTTTGTAGACAACCACATCTCTCTCTCCTTTCAAACTGGCTGGCAAAATGAGTCCATATGAAATCTGTTTCGGGGCCCGGTGCCTCTTGCAGGCTTCCATCGCTTTATGGGCTTTCCAGCTGCCAGCCGCTGATAACAAAAGCCATTGGCTCCCGAAGAGCACTCTTCACTGCCACAGCCAATGACTGTCACCCAGCGCGTCACCCGATTACCATAACAAAGGATGTTTATCTGCGAGATTTTCATCACATTACAAATAACTCTTTCTCTCCCATCCTCTTCATCTGAAGAAGAGGCCCGCCCTAATTTAATATTTACATTCCAACGCTGTGGCGCCTCATTTGATCTTGACAATTTTGTCAGTTTGGACAGGTGCAGCATATGAAAAATGTTAATGTTGTTTTAAGTCACATCAAATGCTCTTCTTAGAATATCCCTTCACCGGTTTATTTTTAGTGCTGCACGACGACAAGTATCCCCCGGCCATATTCCAGGCTCGCGCATGAATGGTGGCGCTCGATCGTCGCAGTGTTACTAGAAACCATAATGAGCCGTCTTAGGGACCGTGTGGCAGTGGGTTCCTCAACCCGGAATCTCGTAGTATTTAACACAGCGGGGGAAAGGCATCAATTGACGGTGGGTCCGTGGGGGGAATCGCAGCGCCAACCCAGCGTCACCACCACTCCACAGATGAAACATGGACGCCAGACCGTGATGGGGAAAACATTGACTTGATCACACAGTCGACAGCTACTGTGGTTTGCAGCCTCTCAGCTCTCCTGTATGAGGTTTAACTACATTTCCCCGGTTAAGGCCAAAAGCTGCCGAGACAGTCCACCGTTTGCCAGAGCAAATCCAAGCCATCTGTGACTAAAGTGAATGGTCTTGGTCTTAGCATGGGCCAACGGTTATAGACACGCGCACGCACCACACACACGCACACACACAGCGATATAGTGGAAGGTCAAACACACTTAAACTCACCTCCACAAACCTTTTATTTAAGAGAAAGAGTTAACGTTGATATTCATCTTGAGACTATACTGTATACTCTAAGTATTATGAGGGTGAGTGCTATTATGTAATTTTTGGTTTGGTTGCTTTTGGTTTGCCTGATGGTGATCACAGATTTCTTTTTTCCCCCCCATCTTTTTATATATATACTTCTCCACCGGCTGAGATAAACCATAAAGCCTTTGCATCAGACGCTGAGCAGCTTGGCAGTCTCAGAGCTCAGACAGCTCAGCCTGACAACTCGGCATCTCTCTCCCTCTCTCCCTCTCTCTCTCACACTCCCTCTCTCTCTCTCACACTCCCTCTCTCTCTCTCTAGCCATCCCTCCTCAGGTCACGTCTCACACACCATGACTCTTCGTCATCTCTCAACGTGTTCCTCTTTTCTTTCAAATTTATATTCTTTCTTTTATCATTTTGTTTTTATTTTGGTCATCTTCATTTTGACAAGAGTACAATCAACATGACACATTTTCAGTACCTTAATACTTCCACTTATCTTTTTGAAAACATGCAAGTTCCTTCCTAATTCAGATCTCACTGTTATACAAAACAGTGTTTTGAACTAGAAAATATCGGTCAATTCTTAACCATGACCACAGGTTTACCTTAAGAACGAACATGGGGAGCTTTCACCTTACATATTGCAAAGATTAGAATAGAAATAAAATTTAAATAAGTAAAGATACGTCACATTCTTTTAACCATTCAACAAAAATCTGACCGTATAGGTATAACATACTCAGTCCATTTAGTCCAGATCCGAAATAATTGTTCTTTTTGAATTCTAAGAGAGAAAGACAGCTTTTACATTATATATATTTCATGAATTATATATATCCAATCATCCACTGTAGGTGGTTCAGGTTTTAACCATTTTCTTGTGATAGCCTTTTTGATCGCTACCAGAAGTATCAGTTTCAATTTCCTATCGTTGTTGTCCCACATTTCAAATGAAATGTTCCCCAGGTATAGGGTGTCACATTGAAGGGGATGTTAACTGCAAAGATACAGTAGCTTCCAAGTTTTTGTGAATTTCCCACCAGTATGGGACGAGAATCTGGCATTCCCAGAAAACATGGAAGTGATTGGCTTCGTTTAATCCACATACTCTCCAACAACCCACACCAATCCCTCGGGTCCTTTTTGTAGGGGGGTAATAAAGAACCGTATGGGATTTTTCCAACTAAATTCTCGCCACATCGTTGACATGTTGATTCCCATTGTAATTTACATAATCTTTCCCATTCCTCCCCAGAAATAACCAAATTACCCTCCTTCTCCCACTTTTCTTTAACATATAGGGCCTGATTTACTAAAGGTTTGTGTGTGTAAAAAACGTGTGCAAACTTGATACCACCCGCAAACAAATGTGCAAGCTGATTTACTAACGGCACGCACTGAGGATTACATCTTTCAAATGTGCAAGACAACACGTATTCTTCATTTAGCATGTTTGCCTTAATGAATATGCAATATGGGGCGTACACCAACCAAACGTGCAATATGTTAGAATGCACACGCAATTTAGTACTCTTTATGTGGGATCTTAGTAAATCAGGCCCATGGTGTATTGTCAGGTTTTGCCTGGTGAGAACCATTGTACAGTCTAGAGACAATCTTATTACATATCAATGAATTGCCTGCTGATAAAAACACTTCCATAATTCCTGTTTCTCCCGCCTCCAACGGGCAAGCGGACTACTTTACACCACATTCCCCACATCCGCTTGGTTCGGCGTTGAAATCATTGCCACTCTTCGCTCCTACTTCGCTGCTACTGAGGTAAGAAATCTTGCCTATTGCACCTTTAATGTCCTGAAGTTGTGTCTTATTGTCCCGTCGAAAATCTCTCAACTCTCTAAGAATCAGACCCAAATGGACTGTGTCTTCCTGAGGCGCTGCATCGCCAACATGGTCACCGTTATTGGCAGGGGAACAGCTACGACTTTGTTCAGTTTCGTCATGTATCCCTAATTGCTGCACGTTTTTCTTGCTTTTTAACGTAGTAGACATCGCTGCCCCCTTTCACTATTTAATTTTAAATCTCTATAAAATGAATTTTATGCTTTCTCTATGCTGTCATCTTGTCAACCGGAAGTCCAACAAGAGCTCCGACAGCTCAGCCTGACAACTCCGCATCTCTTTCCCTCTCCCTCTCCATCTCCAGCCATCCCTCCTCAGGTCACGTCTCGCACGCGATTGTCATCTCTCTAACGCATTCCTCTTTTCTTTCAAATTTATATTCTCTTTCTCATGTGTGTGTGTTTTTTCCCCCCTCCTTCCGTCTCAGGAACAAGACGCCCTCCATTGCTTTTATCACCTGTCTACCAGCAGAGATCACGGTAAGCTTTGATGGCTCCTTCACACAGGTAAACACAGTTGGGAGGAAAAGCAGATCCTCCATCTTACATCCCCTTTCTAGTATGTATGTTTCAAATGAGTGAACCTATAGGAGCATCTTCAACCACAACAACTGAAACCTGGTGGCGATCATTGCTGATTCTCCTCAAATCCCCCTTGGTACTTTTTGTTCTTTCCTTTCTTCCTTCCCTCAAAGTCATTTCTTGAGCACTTGGCTTTCTAAAACCCGTAATACACATACAACCAACCCCTCATTAGATTTTCGAGCACCAATCTGATGATCGGTTTGTGCGTGTGATGGAAGTCTAGAGGAGAGGGACCGATTGTGGTGCAATGCAGTGCGGCACGCTGCCACGGACGTCAACACATAACGCAGTTGCGGCGGCGGAGGGGTCGATTTAAGAGGCTTACGGAAACCTCCGTGTCAGCTACAGGCCATCTGAACACGACACGCACTCCAGGGATTTGTTGTCATACATGGAGCTTTGTCTTTAAACCCTGATTAGGGTTTCCGTTGAGGTCGCTTTCGAATAGCATCCTCCGCAAAGTTAATCGTGGAATTCATTCCAAGTCAAAATGAGATGATGGGACTATTTATGGGAACCTCTGAATTAAAGACAAATAGGATGAAACTTTTCTATTCATTGTTTTTCAAAACTAACTACTTATGTAACAAATAGATGTATAAAAAGCCTAATGGAATTAGGTTGGACAGAGACATCTGATACACTGCATGCATGTACAGTACACCATGTCTGAGGGAGTGTTTTCAGTCAGCATGTCAGTGACTCTGCGAGGTCTAATTCGGGACACATGGCCTCTCAGTAGTGTGTTTGTGTTGTCCACACTGAACTAACCGACTCGCAATCCTCCAGCCATGTGTATATCATGTGTGAAAGTGTGCGTGTGTTTAACACCAAACGAGATTACTGTGAGGGGATCACTGGCGAGTGATTAAAAATCTGGATCAGCGTCTCTTCTGGAATGAATGTTGAGAGGGAGACACAAAGAGACGCTGAACACTGTGTGGGTATTTCTGACTGAGGTTTTGGAGTGGAGCAACTGGATATTAAATGTCCCAGATCTGGGTTTAAAGCTGCATTATGTAACTTTTCTATGTAAAAATACAAGCGCATTATCAGTCTACAGTAGTTCATGAAGCGGATCACTTTCAGATCATAAGAAATGAGCTGCTTTTCAATCTGTGAAGCAGATTCAAATACGTAACTCAGTTTGCATGAAGGTTAATTGTTTTCCCAGAACATCTTGATATTTGATGACACCTGTGTGACTGGGAGAAGAAATCCGTTCAACAAGGTCAATTACTGTAATGAAACGCTAATCACAGATAATCAAACTGAAATGCCATTGAATTATCCCCCCCCACCTTTTCTCCAAATTGGAAAACCAAGTTATTTCCCTGTAGTCGCTGTGCTGACCTTAACAAACACGTGATATGCTGAAGACTATCGGTTCAAAACAACATCATGCAAAATGTATGAACGCAGCTCGAGCTGTTTGCTTTAACGTTTCTACAGGACGTCAAATTATTGGATGATTGATGACGGAGGTTTCTTAGAGAGAACAAACACACAACAGGAGCTGGAAATCAAACTTAAATATTAAATAATAGTGAAATCACCGGCGTTCAGAATCTCACGGTGGCCAAAAACAGATTGGATCAATATTGATTTTTGATAAAGCAATCCAATTTATGAACAGGATAACCGGTGAACACAGGCTATGTATCGGAAACGATTTGACGATTGGCCCTTCATACACTCAGTAATCTACCTTTCGGCCCCCTGTATCTGTCTGTGTTCTCTATTGGGACGTAATGTGATATCGTGAGAGATTACATGATCCCATTGATCTGGCCTATGGCCTCCATGCATCCACATGACTTGGCTGAAGACCAGGAATTAATGCATGCACACTAAATAACACCCGCTCCTCATGGCATACCGACCAAGACATAAGTCACAGTAAGCCGCCAGAACCATCTCGGCTGAACTGGATAAGGAGCTCAGATAAAGTGCCCGTTCTTAGCGTGATACAGGACATAATTAATTCCATACATCTCCGGTCCCCTGCTGTCCTTGATCAAATATGTATTGAAGTGTTGAAACATTTAGGCATAGACTGTCTGCATGTGTGTGCGTGTCGGTGTGTGTGTGTGTGTGTGTGTGTCAGTGTGTATGTGTACCCGTGTGTTGAGGTGAGAGGGCTGGGACTAACAGATGCAAGGCCACGCACACGCCGAGACGTGTCCACAGTGTAACCTTTTCAAATTTGCAGGACATGTGTGTTTTTCATTCAGCGGCTCTCTCCTCTCCCGCTCCACCTGCAGCTCGGCGCCGCTTTCGTCCGTTTCGTGTTCTGTGGACGTTCTGAAGGAGGGAAGGAGTCTCTGGAGAGGCTTGTAGCAGATTTCTCCTGTATTCGGTGTTTGCTTTGTTCTCTGACATCTTTTCGATCAATTTTCAATTCACATCACTGATTAATACTGTATATCAAAATTTGTCAAATCTTCTCTATAAGTCAATCCATAGTAATCCAGGATTTTACCATATTTGATTATATTGTTTATTATTTAACTGTACTGTACTCATTTATAGGTGTGGATCAATCCAAGGTATTTGATGCACAGTAGAGTGGCACATACACCCTACAGTGGCCATCAGCTCATGATGCGTATATACTCTCGTATAATTACATAACTGCAGCTCCATAATAAAAATCTGTTGTTTTATTTGTTATTTATCTAACTGCCTATAAAAACACCTAGAGCCGGTTGAGCCAGTGGGGCTGTCAACTCCGCTGTCCCGTTGCCCCCGTTATACTTCTGGCACCCTCATTACTGGAGGGACAAATCCAATCTGACAAAAGCATGCCACTCACTGCGAGTGATCTAATGACTACCCACAATGCACTGGGAGACGGAAGGAGAACTGCTTTGCATAATCAGAGGGAAGAGGCCTTGTTTGGATGACTTCTGGCTTTGTCCCGAGTCGCCAGGATGTCTGTTAAAACAATTACTTCACAATTACTTTGAGGTGCTCTTTCTCTGTGTGTCACTCATTGAACGGAGAGGCTGACTGCAGTCACTTAGCTTTGTTCAGGTCAATCCTGAGAGAGAAAGCTTAAAAGCTACAGAATGAGTAATGGCAGACTTTTAAGCATAGTGGAGGGGGGCAGTGAGGCCACATTATTGGATATGAAATGTCTGTTTTTATGAGTCATATTAGTGTTCTTCTATAAAAACGTTACATCTTAAATGTGCCGAGGGGGGTCTTTATAATGGTGTGTGGGTTCCCTAGTATTGCCTCGGCCCCTAAATATAGAGAGATGTACTGCCTTCCTCCAGGCTATACAAGCTATAGCACAACCTTTGACATGGTAATTCCATATTCTGCTCCTTTATTAGGAGTGGATCATTGGAAAATCGACAAGGATATGAACATTGATGGATGCTATTGACAAGCAGCACAATCCATTGGCTGCACATATTGTATTGATTTCAGGTACGGCGAAGGCCCCTTAATCAAGTCTAAGTATTTAACTTTTCCACCTAAACATGTACTGTGTGTGGCATGCTCCGAGCAAGAAGAAGAAGGGCCCAACGGTATCCGATGGAACAAAAGGGAAAACACCTATTCCATAAAGCAGCAGTCAATTCAGCATGTCGGGGGCACAAAGGGGAGTGAGACGATGTCCTCGGTTGAAAAATGACTCGGTGTTGAAAATGATTCCACACTTACCACCCCACAGACTCTCAGACCCCTCGCGGCAAAACACATCCACTTACCTGCGAGAGGGGAGAGACAAGAAAATCAATGACGGCACACTCAATTATATCACAACTTACAAAGCCAAGTGGTCTTTTGTTTTGCCCTCCCTCTATTTGCACGGTGGTCCAGAGCACACCACTTTATAACTCCACAACAGAAACCAAACAAACAAACAATCCATGTCTGTCCAGACTCATATAATATATGTAGTGAAGTCTTTGAAGGAATTTAATAAAATGTGTTATGTGTATTTTTTGGCAAAATGGAAGTTATCACTATAACAAGGGACAGGAAGTGAAGAGAGTCCAAATCAAGAAAAAACTGGACTCGGCTATGTTTTGTCTCAGCTGTCTCCGCTATTTTATTTATTTATTTATTTAGTCATACATTATTTAATTCATTTATACTTAATTCAGTTCTGGTCCTCCATAGAAAGAAACATTCTTCAACATGAATCAGTCCCTACAAGTCGCCTATTTTTTTCCCCACAACAGGAGTGAAGGAAATGGTCAAAAACAGAGGTGCTGATTGGTGAATCTGCACTCGATTGCTCTTCCTTGAAGACCGGATGTGTGTCTCAGTAAACTGAAACTGAATTGCCAGAATTGAATTTGAATCGTGAGAACTGAATGTGGAAGTATATAGAGCAAATTAATTCAATTTCATAATATTACAGTTTCAAGTTTATTGGAAAAACTAGTAAAAATCCAAACTAGTAAATTCAGATTCAGTTTTTCAATGTAATTATTCAACTTAAACAATACAAATTCAAATTATGTGATTCAAATTCAGTTTCTAGTGACACATATTTCTGCCCATAGGGACGGACGTGAGGTCACAGCGAACTTGCCCTTTGAACTTTGACCACCAAAATCGAATCAGTTCATCCTCGAGTCCAAGTGGACGTTTGGGCCATATTCAAAGAAATTCCCTCAAGGCGCTCCTGAGATACATAATGCCTCCGGCGCGGAGGCATAAAAATCGATCACGATTCATTGCAATGGAAACAAGGCACGTTAAGGTTGAGGGGTGAGTTGTTTCCATTTCACCCACTTAGACTCGCTAATAAAAAGGATTCTGTTATACTATAAAAGATGAAGGTAATGTGAGAGGTGGATATTAAACAGTTATGAATGTACAGTGGCGGCACTCCAGGATAAGCACAGGGAACAATGGGCAGGGAACAATGCCACAGTAGACGGCGTCTGGTAGCGGAGGATCCATCATGTCCCGTATCTTGTTATCTGTCTGTCCCAGTAAGAATGGAGAGTTAAAAGGCTGGGACCCTGACCTGGTCACACCATGAACACCTAGAATTGGGTGTGAGAGAGTATTTCCTCAGCCATGGCGGCACACACAAATTGTCCACCAAATTCAAAAGGCGGCTGCTGCATCAAAATCAATACTTCATACAGTTTGTTGATGTTAGACTGAGCTGACTACACTCACTCCTCTCTGCTCAACGCTTTGGGCCCATGGGAGAGTTCAACGGCGACATAAAACAGCCTTGATGGTGACAGGCGCGGACAAAGAAACGTTTCCTCGTCTGCCGCCGCGGCACGTTTGAACGGAAAACACGTCCATTCCCGCACAATTCCAGGACGTGGGTCAATTCCGGGGATCACTCGCTAAACGCAGTCGAGAGACCCCTCCGAACTTCGAATCACAGCAATCGGAAAACGGCAGCTATTGTCAGCGCCGACTGATGGTTAGCGAGCACAGAAGGTCAACGATCGGGACAAAAGGGGAAAAAAAACTTCAAAGAGAAGAAGGGAAATTTCATTTTCCTTTCCATCGGGTTTTCCAGTTTCCACCGTTGCCGCGGTGTCGGCGCTAAAAGGAAATTGTCCCGTTTGGTTAGGGAGGTACCTCGCATTACAAATTTGACGTGAACAGCCATTTATATTAATGCTATATTAATGCATTTATATTAATGCTGCTCTATCCAAGACTGTCTCCATATCATACTTATTTTATTTATTTATGACTATTTTATGACTTTTACTGACTTTTCTGTATCTATGCTGCTATTTGGAGTGGATTGCTGCCGAATGAAGTTTCGTTGTGTTTTATTATGCAATGACAATAAACATCTATCTATCTATTAACACGCTAATAAACCAGATGGTCTGTTCGGTGTGAGGCGCCACTGAACTGCACTCTCCTGACTCACTGGGTATGTTTAATATACATTAAAGAGACTCACACGCGCTGGTGTGAGAGCAAACATTTTGATTAGCAGGTTACTACAAGTCTAGTCTGAGATTGCAATTGTGTGTGTGTGTGTGTGTGTGTGTGTGTGTGTGTGTGTGTGTGTGTGTGTGTGTGTGTGTGTGTGTGTGTGTGTGTGTGTGTGTGTGTGTGTGTGTGTGCGCGCGCGTGCGTGCGTGCGTGCATGTGTGTGTATGGTATCAAT
>CABFOP010004216.1:1157-12614 GCA_900683385.1 Anoplogaster cornuta
GGGTCTCTTCACAGAGGAGGGGAGAAAGAGAGAGAGAGAGAGAGAGAGAGAGCTGAGGAGGAAGAGAGCGGGTGTAGCATGGCCCCCTTTGCTGCGTTTCACTTTAACATTGGTTTCCTCTGTGACATTTCCAGCAGAAGCTAGCTGTTTAGTACCTATAACTCCATTTGTCGCTAGATGTTGATGTTGTAACGTTGCTATATTTGTCCCCTATTTTGCATGTTCTTGACAAGCATGCTTAAAAAAATACCAGCAAGCAAGCAGAGTTTTTCTCTCTGACGTTCTCGCTGCGTCTTTACATTTTAGGTATTGAATTGTCCTGAGTGCAACAGTAGTAAGGAGTGTAAGGGACGAGTCTGGCAAAAGATCTGACCGATCATCTACAGTAAGATCTCTCTTTCTCTTATTCTCCATGTCACTTGTATTTCATACATATCTTCGTCTTCTTCCCAGGTGGACCAGCATGAAGAAGCTCTCCTCCAACATCCCTCACCAGTAGCTGTGGCAGCATGGCTTCTGTACCACCTTGCAGAGAGGACACTAGTGGCTCATTAGCACTGCATTGGAGGCTAACACCAACATAGCCGTCAGCTGCACAGGACACCCAGCGGCGTTTGAACTGAACTGAAGCAACCTGAGCTGCAATGAACTGGCCTTGCTAAACATCCACCCTAATCTTATGAACTGCTTTTAGAGGCTCTTTGTAAACGGGGATGGTCCGTGCTGGGGTGGTACATGTTCAGGACAGCAACATCACTACAGTGTAAAGAAAGACAACAGCCAAACCTTCTGGGCTGAATTGTCAACCAGGGACACTCGACCATGTTCTGTCTCTGATCGGGCGCTTTGGTGGCAGAGCAGGACGGTGCAGCTCTTCCACATTTAGACACATCCGGACTCTAAGCCATGTCTCTTCTCCATGCCCTGAGCACTCTCTGTGGATTGTTCCTCTCCTTTTCATACAGTGCAGTCAGCACTCAGTATTGTGTTCCACGAAAGAGCATCCCCTACCAGAGTAAGTCATCTAACCTGGGCCCATTTCAGGATGAGCACCAGTAGGTGTTGCAGTTTAAGAATGGCTCTGCTTTGGATATTTATATCATCATATATGGACAAATAATGCAATTGTAATTGCTCTTGATATCTGGGCAGGCTGAGGAAAAAAGCCAGATGACGACATTTCATTGTATTTGCATTTTTCTAGCTGTTTTTCAGTTTTTTTTCAATGTAAAGGAAACAGTGTCCTAATGCGATTTGATGTGTCTCCTGTTTAGACGAACTAATGTTGTTCAGAGAGGAGGGGATCTGGAACTACTCCACCATGCTAATGCGAGAGGACCTGGGTGTGCTGCTGCTGGGGGCCAGAGAGGCCGTCTATGCCCTGGACATCAACAACATCTCCGTCAGAAAGGCTGCAGTAAGAACATATGAAGAGTTTCATTCCAAGATGCTATTGATAAAATGTGTCGTTCTGTCACTTCTGGTTGACTGAGTCCTGTTTGAATACGTGATAAACACACCTGTGATGATATAACTGTTAAAGATTAATGGGGTGACTGCAAATCACCAGACGTACCAGTGCTAAAATTGTATTGCTTGGCAAAATAACTATTAACAAACTATTATTATTATTATAGATTACTACTAAAAGTTTTTGTTTGTGTTTGTTTTTTATTATAGTGGTGAGTTACGGCCATTTCATGCAAAGCACAACCTCTTGTGGCTTATTGCTTAAGTATCTAGTTGGAAGCATTTTGCTCAAATTCATAACTCAATATTTCAATCTATCATATGTGAACAAAGGTCTTGAGATGATGGGTAACTTTCATAGCAACCCATAATGTGCTTTAAATACATGAATTAGAATTAGAGACAAGAGTCACATCTACCATGAGCCCTTTACAACGTTTTACTGTTTTAATAAGACAGAGAAGAACCAGTAACTATAATAAAGAACAAAGATGGTGTAAAAGATGTAGATTTAGGGTCAAAGTGTGCTTACAGTAATATAATACAAGCCATTTCTATCCCTTCAGCAGCCAGTTAAACAGTGTTGAATTATTGGCCAATAAACATTTGCATATAGTGTACTGACAAGTTTTGGTTTTGGCATACATGTAAGGCAAACAACGAGTTGTAAGAGGGTAAACCGCTACAGTCATCCAGCAGTGGGACGAGACACTCATTCAGCTTGCTCTGACAAGGCACTTCTCTGTCGATGCAGGTTTACTGGCGAGTTACCGAAGAGAAACAGAGAGAGTGCACATACAAGGGAAAACAAGCTGAGGTTTGTAAAACAAGTCATTTAAAAACCATGTTCACACACACTCCACCATGCATTCATTCCTACTTGTGGTACAAGGATACAGCCCCCGAGGATGACTGCTGACTGAAAGCAGTATACTCCCCATGCAATTTATCTCTGTACATTTATAAATCATTTATATGGGAGTATTTCTTTAAGTCTTTACGCAGATTCCTCTTTGAAGTGCCTTGCAAACATCTTCTTACCGAATGTCCAAATAAAGGCATGAGAGGAAAATGCATATACACAGCCTTGACCTGTGCTCACCAACTCAACTGCAGGCAGCTACTGCAGTCTATCTATCTCTGCATGTTTGTATTTTTGCGGCTGAACTAACAAACCTCTGACCTTGGCATTCCCTCCACTGTATCCTGTTGCAGGTGGAATGCCGCAACTACATTCGGACCCTGCACACAGTGAACGGCACTAGAATGTATGTGTGTGGCACAAATGCGTTCAGTCCTACCTGTGATTATATGGTAAGTATAGCATATTGACTAGTTGGGAGGACTTGAAATGCTACAGGCAGAACCTCTGTCTGTGAGAATAGCTTAGATGGTGTTTGTCGTCTCGGTCATGAAACTGACAGTTGTCCCTATCTGAATCTTTACTGAGGCATACTACCATGGCATACCTGGTATTGTTCACATGGCATACTAACATTTGCCCTTTTACCTTTACCTTTACATAATCGATTTGAATTGTTTGAGCTAAACTAATGTTTATTATGTTGGTTTATTCCAGTCCTGAATCCTAGTACACGGCACACAAGTTCTTATGTGTTTCTCTCTCTCTCTCACTCATACTTTCTCCTTCCTGGCAGACGTATTCTGATGGACAGCTGCGTCTGGAGGGAAAGCAGGAGGAGGGAAAAGGGAAGTGTCCCTTTGATCCCTTTCAGAGATACTCCTCCCTCATGGTTGGTGAGTGTCTGGTCTCCGTTTGCTGCCAAAGGAACCAGAAAACAATGCACAGAATACTGCTCAATGTGCAAAGTGCACCAACAGTCTGATAAATGAAAACTTTGCAGATTTGACCCGCCACAAGACCTGAGCACAAAGTAGATTATACATGTAACCAAGATATTTGCTATTGCTACTTACCTATCTACTAATCAGTCACGAATAATAATTAATGACATATTGTTCCAACAAAATCTAAATAATGGATTTCCAGTCATTTTGACTTATCCCTTGTTCCTGTCCAACAGGAAATGACCTGTATTCTGCAACATCCATCAACTTCTTGGGCTCTGAGCCTGTGGTTCTCCGCAGCTCCACCATGGCTCTACGCACCGAGTTTAAGAGCTCTTGGCTTAGTGGTGAGAGTTCCTGCTTCAGTTTCAGTAGGCAGTGGTAACTAACCATTTAACATGGGTGTTGTGTTATAATATGCCTAGTTAGTTCTAATGCAGGATACAGTAGCTGGATGCCTGTAGGTGCATGGGGGAGTTCTACCAGTGTAGATCAAATTTTGAATCGTCTGCACTTGTCCAAAGTGTTTCTTTCATGTTGTGTGATTTCAGAGCCCAACTTTGTCTACATGGACTTTGTTCGTGAAAGTGGCATTAGTCCTGATGGTGATGACGATAAGGTGTACATGTTCTTCAGTGAGAATGCCATGGAGTACGACTTCTACAGCAAACTCACAGTGTCACGAGTGGCCCGTGTCTGCAAGGTATTTGATAGATAAATAGACAAAAGGAGTGCAGAATAGAGGCTCTCACTAGTACTTTGTACACAATCTGTACAAATACTGTCTTTGCTCTCTCAAAAGAAATTATTTGAGTGTTGTACGTTTTTTTTCTTCTTTCAAAGTTGAATATCTTGGCCAGACATAGAGATTGATGATATTCTTATCTAAGAATGCAGAAATTTGTCTTTGGCCTCATTGTCGATGTCTGATAAAGGTTTTGTTTGTTGTGGATTAGGGGATATGGGCAGCAGCAGAAATGCACACTACTGAGCGGTCTCTCTGATACTCCTTGTGTTTAGGGGGATATGGGCGGCCAGCGGACACTGCAGAGGAAATGGACGTCGTTCCTGAAAGCTCGTCTAGATTGTTCCTTCCCTGAACCCAGCCTGCCCGCCATTGTCCAGGATGTCTTCCTGCTGAAGCACCAGGACTGGAGGAAGAGCGTCTTCTACGCTGTCTTCACTCCGCAGTCGTAAGTACTTACAGTCGATTCCTGCGGCTTCGTGGTTCAGGGTGACTGTTGACATAAGGGTGACGTAGGACGTACGCAGAGCAGTCATTTTGAAAAGACAACAAAGGCATCTATACTTCACCCAAAGTTAATAGCTACTGAGTTTGTTACAAGGAATATTTATCGGTCAAAAAACACATAACATATACAGATTGCACCCATTCTGTACAAAACTATCCATCTATTACTATCGACTATCTATTTCCTTGTGATAATTGCAATATAAGGTAGTATTTTACATGACACATTCTTATTTCATTGAGAAGAGTGATTGATAAATTCAATTCAAGATTCAAATTTTTTTTTAGATGATTGCATGACTGACTCGTTGGTTTGGTGTCACCAGGAGCTCATCCGACATGTCTGCAGTGTGTGCATACAGTGTATCTGCCATTGGAGATATTTTCAACGAGGGGAAGTTTAAGACATCTGTTGCCGTGGAGACATCTCATGTCAAGTGGGTGATGTACACTGGAGAACTGCCCGTCCCCAGACCAGGAGCTGTGAGTAAAATACTTTATTGTAGTTTCTGCTGCATTACAAAAAAAACCCCCAGAACTGATACAACCCCATAGATATCCATGTTGAGGGAGACCATATGTCTCCGGATACCAGTACAGGGTTACAGAAGGGGCGAGCATATGAACTATAATAATAACCAACGACGTGACAAATGAGCTAACTCACATTTTCTTGTCTTAACACTGAACTCTCGCCCAACTAGATAAGTTTTACCAAAATGTGCAGACATCTATCTCCCTGAATTTACTTGTCCTTGACATAATCCTTGTTGTACTTCACTGATCCCCAACACACACACACACACACACGGTAAATACAAGGACATTTCTTGGGAAAAAAACCTCGACAACCCACAATTCAAAATTGCGGTCCTGTGTTTCAGTGTATGAAACGCTCTCTGGACCTTCCTGACAAAACCCTCCAGTTCATCAGAGACCGCCCCCTCATGGACGAGGCGGTTCGCCCGCTTACAGGGGGGCCGCTGCTGGTCAAGAACGGCGCCTTGCTGACCCGGATCGTAGTGGACAGTGTGCTGGCACTGGACGGAGAGCGATATCCTGTCATGTTCATTGGCACTGGTAAACCTTGTGATATCTCATACAAAACACCAAGAAGGTTTGGTGAAAATAACAGGGGAAGCGGACCTGGGAGTGGAGACACCATAAGATGAGCTTCTTCCTCAGCTTAGTTTTCTGTATGCACGTTGTGGTTAAATAAACTGAGCTTTTAAAAGCTTTCTTAGTACCTTTGAACTACAAAGGTCTTAATGGCTCATGAGAGGGTTTATCAAAGCCATGATCATTTGTTAATAGATGTGTTTGTGTCATATGTTGAGGATTATCATATCTAAATGGTACCTTTTCCTGCTAGAAAACGGCTACGTTCAGAAGGCCGTCAACTACGCCGGAGAGATGTTCATCATTGAGGAGATTCAGCTGTATGAAAACTCAGAGCCTGTCAATACCCTGCGCCTCTCGTCCAGCAAGGTAACTATGATAGGTGGCAAATATTTTATAATAAGTCTGATTGAATATCACTTAATTGTCCCGGCAAGTAGAGAGGGTTCGATAATAATACAGGTGAAACTCTGCCTATGTGTGTGTGTGTGCCAACATAGGGCCAACTGTATGCAGGTTCAGAGTTTGGTGTTGTCCAGATGCCAGTCAGCAACTGTAGCCGCTATCAGTCTTGTGTGGACTGTATCCTGGCCAGGGACCCGTACTGCGCCTGGGACTTCTCCTCTGACCAGTGCTCCCCCGTCTACAGCTTAGCCTCCTCCTCAGACACCGCCCTTCAGAGTCTAACAGAGGGGGATGCTTCTCCGTGTCCTCAGCCAGGTATATTTGAAAGTATTTACATGTAAATGCGTTGTTTTCCTGTTCGCTGGGTAGACTTTCTATACAGCACTGCCTTCCAACCCTCTTACTTATCAGTAATAGTTAAGACCAACATTGTGTGTGTGTGTGTTTGTGTGTGTTACAGAGCCAGTGGCAGTTGTAGACTTTACCCTAGTTCCAGAGAACAACATTCAGCTGCCTTGCCAGCCGGACTCCAACTTGGCACAGGTCCACTGGCGTTTCTCCGACCGAACACTTCACTCCGACACCAAATACTACATCTACGGCGGAGGCCTCCTCATTCTGAACGCCTCCGAATCAGACGCCGGCCTGTATACCTGCGTCTCAGCGGAGCAGGCCAACGGCAGAGTATACAAACGGACCATGGCGGCTTATCGTTTACAGCCCCGCGCCGACCCGGGAGTGGGGGTTGGCACCACGGTTGGCGGCGAGGTGTTAAATTCCTCGGACTCCCACAATCAGCGTACAGCTGCGCCGGGGCTGACCCCGCACCCGGGGAACGAGGACCCTCTGCCCCCGGAGACTCAGAGTGAAGCCGAGAGGACAGTGGGTTTAAAGGTGGCTGTGGCTCTGCTGTCGCTGCTGTCTCTCTCCCTCATTGGTGTTATATCGTGGAACTTGAGTCGAGGGCGCTTTGCATGCTTCAGGTTGTCACAGAGCTCCAGCGAAAGCCAGGCGAGGAGGCCGTCGGACGAATACGCGCACATTCAGAACACGACTTCGGAGGGTAAGCCGCCCGGGAGACCTTGCGGCGCTAACAATAATCACACTGCTGTGGTCTTCAAAGGGAACGGGGAGTATCACTTCACACCGATGGCCAACATTTCTAGTCTGGATGGTCTGGGGTACATAAACGATGAGTCAGAGATTTGACTTTGCTGAGACACCTAATTTAATTCCATCTTCCTATCGCGATACTATGGGTGACACTACAAAACTGGATAAGCCTAATTTCCTTATCATAATTTCTTTGACATGTCGTGTTTGACTTTGCCCAAACTGTATGGTAAGACTCTTGACTTGAATTTCCTAGACCACGGTCCATCACATCATTTTGTCACTCTAATCAGGCAGCTGATGTATTTCAAAAGACTTTTTAGAAGGTTTCTGGTTGGACGTTCACTCCAGGAAACTGTTGAAAAGTTTTATATACATATTTTTGTATAGTGCTGTGTTGTGAATATATTTTAATTTGTGTAATATATTCTGTACAGCCGTGACATTTTTCAAGTAGTATTTATTTGATGTAATGTGAAGTGTTTATTTCAGCAATCAAATGTCAAATGTGATTTAAACACCAACGATGATCAAGTAACATTTTGACCTCTAATTTCCAGGGACATTTCATCTTATGAACTCTACTGTGTATTTGAGGCGTCATTCATTCAACATTCATGTATTGCACATTGTTCAATCTTTGACTATGTTAATGATCAATAGCCCTTGCTAGTCTTGTTCCTGGTGGCTGTTTAAAAAACATAACTGAGATAGCCAAGGTGCTTTGAATGTAAAGGGAAATAATACTGCATTTCAGCATTTAAATGCCATTCTCAGGTCCTAGAGATTAATATTTAATAGTGAAAAATGACCTGTCTGCCATAACAAGAGAGCAGAGATTATTAGATATACAGTAGATCACCATAGATAATGAACTGGAAGAGATTGCCATGGTAACTGTGACAGTGCAACCACAATTTTTTTCTGGGTTTACAGCTAAAAATTCAGATTCCAAACATATAGTACTGGGAAAATAGGCAAAAATTAATTTTGGTGTAAAAGTGTGATTCTAGTTTTGGGAAGTACTTCCAAAATTCCATCTGGAATGCCCAAAGCCATAAGAACAATATGTGAAGCGTTCTCCTCCTTTAAAGGTAGGATATGCAATTCTTTGAGAAGCATTTCTGGTTATATTTGTTGAAATTGTCTTTATATCCCGACAGCAATCAATAAATCAAGCGCTCTGAAAAAAAAGAAGAAAAAAATCCAGTCTCTGTAGTGGTCGCAATACTGTAATAAGTCCGTCCAATCATTTCATTCGGACCGAATGAAATGATTGGACGGACTGTCAACTTGACCTTCAGCTCGAATTTAATGATTAGATGGCCCATACGGCTGGAATGAAATGATTGGATGGCCTACCTGCCTGTCGACTTGCATTCCCAAACAACCAGGAAACCAGACTCCGAGTAGTAGACACTGGACCATGGTGCGACGGGGACCGTTATCAGCAAAACACTTTACCCGAGCTACAACAGCCAAGCGTAATTCTGGACACCACATTTCCCACACCAGTCCACACGTTGGCCAGGTTCGGCACTGAAATTTGCCATTCTTCGCTCACTGCTACTGAGGTAAGAAATGCTTCTCAAAAAATTACTGACATTTTGAGGAGTTTGTAATTGTCAGTAATGATTACCTTCCCTCTACAACAGCCAGGGAAGTCATTTTAAAGTAATGCTGGAAGGCTACTTGGCAGGCTCATCATCATGCTTTTGGATGATGTAACAACAAAAACACCCTAACTGTACATTTAACCTCAGAGGTTGTTTTTGTTGAAAACGTCTAAATGTCTGAGACCAAACTAAATAACAGTTATGTAGTCTGAATCTGTTGTTTCACCAACTCTGTCATTATCAACAGCACTCAGTACTTCCATATATTTGTAAAGCAAGTAGATCTGGTGGGGATTGAAGTGGGTCTTTTCTCATTTTTTCAACAGTCCAGTATTAGTTGTCAAGAACCAAAATTAGGCTCATGTATTAGTCCTGTGAAATAAGCTAATAAGGTGTTTGAGCATAATTTGAAAAATTATGAAATTAACACCAACCACCAGCTAACCACTTTACATTTTTGTTTCAGCTGGTTAAGGCTGGTGAGTTTCAGAAACCACCTGTCACTCTGTATGATAGACTAAAAAGTCAGTTTCCTTACCTGGGTACAATCATGTTGAAGTCCAGTTGAGCTGCCAGGGTGTCTGCAAGTTTCAGCAATTTAAGACTCAACACCTTTTTAATGCCTATAATATACTTTAACAGCCTAGAGTTTAAATATAATTTAACACACTTTATGCTTTCACGACCTGCAGGCGCTCTGTTAATGTTCTCAAAATGTGATAGTTGGGAGATTGATGCAAATCCAACCCTTAAAGTCACCAGAGCCACTTTATGTGACCATGCTACTGTGAAATTGGCCAACACTGTACAAAACCTGGAGACTGGACAGTAATATGGGCTATCTGGAAAATGTCTTTGGGTTATGAATCTTGTCAAATACATCACTGCCTTTTATACTGTATGATTGTGGCTTTTATTTCTAAATTTCAACCCAGACTGTACACAAACATTCATTCCTACTCATTCAATGGGACACACAAACGATGTGAATAAGAATCTTTACTGTTCTGTCACATGTAGAAGTTAGTTTGACATTTCATCAACATAATCATGACATTTCTTTTTCTTATCAAGTAATAACACAGGGGGAAAAAATCAAAATGCTTCTGTTGGCAGTCAGCCTTGGAGAAGGACACTTTCAGTAGCAAGAAAAAACAATCACTTGGACCCGTATTAACCATGTGTTTCAGAGTAACAAATTGGCCCTAACTGCCTTAACTTCTACTTTTAGGCATGAGTAATATCAACCCTATAAAACCCCTACCTCCTCCAGTAGCTTGTCTGGGAAAGAGCCTGTGCCCTTTCATCAGAAGCCAAAGTTCTTGCAACTTAATGTTTTTTGGCAACAGGGAATATGCAGCAGTGATTTGTGTCCCTCAAGTTTGAGTCAGACACCAAACTTTGATTTTCTTCACAGTGCCATTAGTACTCAGCTTAATTCATTCTGCACCAGTCAAACATGCTGCCAAAAGATGGGCCTAAACTATTATAGCCTAGTCACTCAATGTGGAGGGACTTCTTATAATAAAAATAAGATATGCCTACAGCATAAACAATGAGAGCAAGATGCAGCACATGATCAACCTCATTTAGAAAAGAAGATGAACTATGATTTATAGGCCTATACGTCAATTCATTGGTTTGTCATTGTGAGACCTATTTATCAATCTTGGCAAGAAGGTACTTATTTATACATAAAACTAAGGGAGTAATGCTATTTTCTGTATTTAAAGTGTGTCATAAAACTGATGTCACACATTCTCAAATGAGAGCTTCTACTCCTTGCTAAAAGTGACTAGGAAGCTTCATAACTACCTCACATCCAACTCTGGGCTGGGACTACTTTTAGTCAAACTTTCAGCAGGATTCCTATAGGAGGGATTCTGAGACACATGATGAATAGGGGTCAAACTAAGAGGGAGGCACTTCTCTTCCATTACATTGCCTACCTATACATTCAGGTTTTAATTGGATTATTGAGCCCAAATTAAATGTAGTGGAACTGTTGTATTATCTACACAAAAAGCCACATTCACTGGTTTTAACTGAATTGCGTACAGGAGGTCAGTTGATTTGGAATGAGAGTAAATTAATCATATTACAAGCTTCATGTAAACCTAGTCTGGGGGCAAAGTGAAATGACGGGAACACAAGTGATAAGTAAGGTGCTTCCACAGCAGGACACTGACCACTAAAAGCAAACAGTGTAGCTTTGAAACAGAGAAACACAGTGAGAAACAGTGAGGCAGAGCACAACGCAGTAGCGACTTTGAGTGTGACTTTTGTCGGAATCGAAATAATGAAAAGAGGCAAGTGTTTTGGCACATCAGTGCACAGGCAGAAATTATGCAGCATCTACTTTTGAAGTTGTAGACAATTAAAGCATAGTCTAAATAATAATCTGTTAAGGCAAGAGAAGAACTTTTGAAGACATTTTCACATGCAAAATCTGCACACATTAAGGTGCATTTCAAGAAATAATAGCTAAAGCAGACAAGCATTGAATTATCAAGCATATGTATCAAAAATAAACTGAGGTGCCATAATATATATAATACATAGAAAAAATGTCACCAGATTTAAGTCGTGCAGTTATAGACTTTCCTTTCTCTAGCTGCAAAACGTTGGTCTTCAGTCTTTTTTTTTTTTTTTTACAACACAATTTCTGCCATC
>CABFOP010004216.1:12634-22827 GCA_900683385.1 Anoplogaster cornuta
TTAAAAAAAAAACTGAGGGGCCAAAATAAAATAAAACAATAGAAAAAATGTCCCCAGATTTAAGGCGTGCAGTTATAGACTTTCCTTTCTCTAGCTGCAAAACCTTGGTCTTCAGTCTTTTTTTTTTTTTTTTTAGCATACAATTTCTGTCATGCAAGTCTGGCAGTACAAAACAACCCTATTCTGTAAAGGTCCATAAGGCACATGCCTTTTACATACTGGTATCCTGAAAGTCTGATCATCTTTGCTACTCTTTATATTGTTTCCAATTACATATATACAAAATGCTAAATCTTCCTAAACAAATTTCTTTGCATAAAATGTTATTTCTTTCAGTGTCTCTTCTTAAACTGAAAGATTCTTGATTAATTTTGATAAGCTACATGTAAACATAGGTGAAATGGAATGGATCATGTTTTGAAGATAAACCTCCTCCACAAACGTAAGGCTCGTATGAGCTTTACTGAGGAAGCTCTTTGTTTCAATGTCTTCTTGCAATACTCTTCTTTTATAAATCTTCACACTCAAAAAATACAGCAATGCATTTTGTCTTGTAAGGAGCAAAATAAAGAATAGTGAACAACTGTTCATCTTTCTTGTGCACCATCGATTTGGCCAGCTCTCTGTCTCCATCTAGAGGTCTTTCATAGGTATCACCAGTGACTGTTGTCAGGGTAGCTCGGCACTGCTGCAGGGTACTGGGGAAGGCTTGGGCCTTGGGCTGTTTGAGCAGCTACATTAAACCCTGCTTCCCTCACGGGTGCACTCTTCCACATTCCAGTGCTCCACTCTTCCTGAGCACGCTGAATACTCCCGCCACCGCCACGGTACAGTCTGTGGACCTGCCAGATGCAGAAAAAGCAATAGGAGATCATAATGTGTGGGTGTGCATACGTTTTTAAGTGTATGAGCATGTTTATATGCGTGCAAGTGTGCGCGCTTTTGTGTGCATTTGTTGGACTCACCTTTATGAGAATCAGTCCCATTAAAAGAGTCACCAGAGTGAAGAGCAGAGTTGTGATAAGCATCACTATAGCGGAGCCCACGTTGTAGCTGAAAACCATCACAGTCGCAATCCAGCCGCTTTGGTGTGTTGGTGAGAGTGAAGTGAGGTAGTAGGGGTTAGTATACTATATGCCATTAGCACACTGGATTAAATACAAACATCCAAAGTGATTTATGAAGCCATGAAACAGTGCAGTGAAGAAACTGATGTGTTGACAAAAAGCTCTGATACAGCGTAACATCCACACATCATATACAGTATATGACGTCGATGATGATGATAGGCGTTCTACAAGAAGGCAGAAAATGTTGATCAAAAGGAAAACAAACTTAATGCACAAAAATTATGTTTGAATAGTAATCATACACAAATGTAAACATATCAGGTTGCATTTATATCTGTTTAGTTAATGTGTGTGCAGGGCTAGTGGTTCTGTTCTGATTTACCTGGTATAAAAAGCTGCACCGATCATACAGAGAGCATCTATCACTGCAGAGAACCTCATGTAACTATCCCTGGTGCTATTAAACTAAGCAGAGCACCTACACAGAAATGTGGCCAGAATGAATGTTAGCAGGGGGAGTCAATGTGGTTATTGGATGGCCACATCACAACAACTTTAGACCCACAACACCTCCAGAAGGCTCAACATTCATTTCTGCCATCTATATCTACTGTATATACAGCACCCATCAGACCTCATTTTCAGTTATATTACACACTGCATCTCCACTCAGGCTACATACACAGGGTTCCTACACCTTCTTGCTAATCAAATTCTATGACTTTTCCAGACAATTTCATGACATATGGCACAATTTCCTTTACGCTGAACATCTGATCTGAATGTCTACATTCTTATTTCTGTCAACAAGTATCACTTGGGACTGGGGAAGAAAACTTTAATATACGTATGTATGTATACTATAGACTAGTAGTAGTACACATATGTATTAACAGTAGCAGTAGTTGCAGTACATACATGCCATGCTATATTTGATTGATATAAAGTTCCTAAATGAATTAATGCTTGTTTCAAGGATACTGATGCTTCGTGTTAACTAGAGCAGTGGTGTCTAACCCAGTCCTCAAGAAGCCCCTTGTCCTGCAGGTTTCAGCTCCAGCTCTACTCAGCCACACCTGAACCAATTACAGACTTTTCATGATACCTTAATTGGTTCAGGTTGGGAACCACTGAACTAGAGGATGAGCTAAAAGCCTAGCACTGAGTGTCTCCAAGTGATTTTTCTTCCAACACTGTTTTGTCTCTTCTAGCGACCTTGTTATTAGAAGATACACTTTAATACTCCACATCAATGGACACACACACAGCATGCAGAAAGTGGTGACCGCCAAACACACACACGCATGCATGCAGGGAGGGTGGCCTAGTGGTTATGACCTGAGGTAAACCTAAGGTAAAAATATGCTGATTTCTCTCCATGCTGCAACATGATTAAATGATCACTCTGCTTAAACAACTTTCAGTGGCAATTGGCTTCTTTGACAAGTTTCCACGACAGGATCGACACTATCAGGAAATATCTGATTTGGGTTTTTAGTCCTCAGAATGAGTGGCTCAACAAGCAGCCAAGCGTGACATTAACATTTCACTGGTTGATCAACAAATCCCCATGACATTTCCAAAACTACGTGTACATGTTCATTTTTTCCATAACTTTTTTTTGTTTAATTCCATGACTTTTCCAGGTTTTCCATGACCATGGGAATCCTGTATATAGCCCACAACTTTTCACCTCATAATACCCACATTCAACATCAATAGGCTTGTGGGACAGCTGGCTGGACTTGAAACAGCTGGCTCAGCAGTTCATAAAACTCATTTTATCAGCAAACAATAGAGGGGAATATGTGAAAAGAGTTGTGGACGGTGTAGGAGTACCTAATTCTGTTACCATAGCAATGTCATCATGTAGTAAATTAAGGACTTTATATTAGTTATAAAATGCAGAGTCCCATACTTTTGATTCCAACTGATGTCCTGACCAAAACTCCCAAACTCCCTGATTAAACTGGCAAGCCATGTGGCCACAAATTCAAAGTTGAATTTAGGTTTGGGGGAGTAACAACTCACCAAGTTCCCCAGCCAGATATGCCTACAGTCTGGATGAGGGCCAAGACAGTCTGAAGGAAGAAGATGAAGAAGAAGGCCATGAAGTTGAAAGAGCTGTCAGCCCTATAAACAAAAAGAAAATGGGAGAAAATAAAGGGATAGAAACAGGTAAGCTAAGAGCAGTAACTGCATAGGTTATATAAGTGCATCAGAAGCAACCTTGCTCCTGCTCACTAGTTGCATCAACATGATGCACTCAAGTGATCAAGCCACACTTGAGGCCCAAATCTCCTGATTGAAAGAAGATGGCACTAGTTATGAAAACAGAACAAGCATATCTGGAATTATACTCTTAGAATTACATTTCTAGCACTCATATTCACAAAGTGTTTTGTTACTTTGCACCAACAGGACCACTTCCACCAAGGCTGCATTTAAAAGCATTTCGACAGCTGTACTATTAAGCAGAATCAGAGTGGTTCTCTTTTACTAATTTCTAATGATAAGAAAGGCAGGTTTTGGCGCTAAAACTTGATGATATTGGTGGTTGGAATTTTATTCTAAAATATGAATTGTAAATATAATAACACTGATTAAAAATAATAATTAATTAAATGATGGGACAGATGTAACTGGATGTGTGGCTATCTGACATCCATCCATACTATACTATACTGCCATAAGGCTTAAGCAACTAAAATCTGAGTGTAATGACAGAAATTGTTCTGGGTCATGAGACTTCCTATATTGCCACTCACCTTAAAGCTTTGTAGAGTGGTCTGAACCAGCAAGTGTAACTACAGGGACTGAAGAGGATGAGCCAAAGCAGGGAGAAGCCAAAGTTGGTGGCGCCTCCACCTCCAGCCCACCATGCAATGCATGAGATCACATTCATGCACAGTGTGCCTGAATACACTGCAGAGGAAAGATAAAGGGAAAGGGGTGAAGGGAAGGGACGGGAGACCAGAGGAGACAAACAACAGTGATAAAAAATGTTTTCGACTTCATAATGGAGAGAAGAAATGTGTCTTCTTCACAGACAGACAAAGCCAAAGCAGAAAAATAGGAGATGACTCACTCATCCAAAGGATGTAGACTTTGCGCACCAACTGTTGGTGAGGTGCGGGAATTTCCTCTTCAATGTTTTGGTAAAAGCAGGGCTTAATTCTCAGAAACTGAGGCAGAGGAGGGAAGTTATTCACCCGCTCTAAAAGAGAAAGCAAACCATCACTGTAGGTCATTTCAGGACATAATCAGAATAATATAATTAACATAACACCAAAAATGCTTAGAATGCACTTTACAGAGGTAAAACAAATAAAATATCCATAAATATCAGACAAATTAAATTGAATTAAATTAAATACTTCACCATTGATATTGTCTATGCCCTCTAGGGAGTTTTATTTCTAGGGGGCCTGATGCCAAGGGCCTGATCTCCTTTAATATTTATTTTTAATATTATTTGTAACACCCCTAATAAGATAATAGGCTATATTTTCATCTGTAGGTGAATGACATAGGAGTAGGGAGACCACGCTTCAACTAGAACGCCTGGGTTCAAGCCCACATTATGACAAGCATTTGGCCTGCTGAAGTGTCCTTGAGCAAGTCACTAAATCCCTACCAGCAAAGCTAAAATATATTTTCCATTCAGCAATCAATATAGTATCACAAAAGGTCTCAGATGTAGTGATGGGCCACAGCCTACATTAAAAGTAATCAATAATGCTTAAATCAAGCAATCAATCACAAAATAAATGAAAAAAGCTATCAAGAGAGTCTAATCTTTTAGCACCATTTAAAAGCCTTGTTTCTGCATTTTGTATAACCTACAGTTGAGTTTTTTTGAAGTGACAAACCTGCCATTTTGAAATCCTAATCCTTCCCTGTAAATATAAGAAAGAGCACAAGAAACAGACATCAGCAGTTAAGCATTGCAACATCCACAAGACAATTGAATATTGCTTTGAATTGAATACTCTGACCCTGTCCTATACAACAGGTTCATGCAATCATTCCAGATAGAAGACAGACTTCATTAATCCACACCCATAACAAATGTAGAAATGCTGTTACAGACTGATATAGACGAATATCACATAAACAAGAAATTCTCTAGAATATGTTTTTACTTTAACGTTAACTATCGGCTATCATTGCATGTTTACTTTACTTTACTTTATGAGTAGTAGTAGTAGTAGTAGTAGTAGTAGTAGTTATATAGTAGCAGCTAAAGCTAGCATGTTGGGTTGCTGGCCCGTCCAGCTAACGCAGCAATGGACAGCCCCGTTATCTACTTCGTTTGCCTAACTGGGTGGCAATTGACAGGGAGTGAAATTTGTTTTAGCTAACCTAGTCAATGTAAAACAGTGTTTGTAACTTTATATATAACGTTAACATTATCAGATATTATTATCGCCCTACCTTTTGGCACCAACGGGGGTTCGTGAATCAATCGGGATCAGCTTTCCAGAGCCCCCGCTAGTCCCGTGAAAGATAGCTGCGCTGCATAATAGTACTTGTAGTTCCAACCCGTTTTCCGCTGTAGCCTGTCAACACGTTCGGCTGACCGCGGAACTACAAATCCCAGGATTCATGAAAGCTGTACAAGGAAAACCCGTGACGACGAGGAGAGGGGTGAAACCTATTATATACAGTCAATGGGTGAAACCAACGTTCAGTTTATTCTACATCGAGATTGTTAATGTATTCCTCTCCCTCTCTGAGTTGGTCTCATTGGTTGGTCTCATTAGTTTTATCAATCCAATGCTGGAAGGTGCAACATTTGAATGAACAATTCCGAAATGTTTCGTGATTATACCGTGTGTTATGCTTAAATAATAATTGGGGTGGCTGCTGGATATGATCCAGAAGGAAACACTCTTTCAGGAAAGTATATTTATCTTGTCACATTGGTTTCTGCGACTTTATTCCGTCCCGTTCATTTCAGAGATCCCAAACTAACGAAAACATGGCAACCCCGGCATTTCTGTGACAGACGGAAGCTCCGCGGCCTATCAAAAAGCCCGAAACATCATTCAGAAGGCGTGACCAGTGTGGCCAATCTTGTGTCGCACGGTTTAAAGCATAAGGTGGCCCGGGAATATTTTTGCACAGTGCATTTCGACCATTAAATATCTGTAAAATCGGAAAAAACTCACATTTCTCAATTGTGAATCAACTATTATGGAACATTATAATCACAATATTGAATAAAGTTAATTCAAAGTGCTTCATCCTGTATGGAAATATGAACGGTTGTGCAAACGCGCAACTCTGTGTTGTAAAACAAACGCATCCACTGCTAGCCCTATCCTTGGCTCTAACCAATCAGCAGCGGTTATTGTTGCAACTGACGCACTCCCGCCAATTCTGAGTGAGGAGCGCGAGACAGGCAGCGGGGGAATTGAGGGAGTGTGTAGGAGATGCGGAAAGAGCAGGCGTTTTGCTGTAATTTAAATGAGGTAGAGCTGTATATTGTTTAAATAGCGAGATAATATTCTGCTCGTTATTGTGGACATTCATAATTAGTTAGTTTTGAATTCGTTTTGCCAAAGAATATCACAAGTGAGGGAAGCCTCGGATAGCGGTAGTGATGTTGGCGGCGGAAAACCCATCTGTGGACGGGCATTTGGTAGCGTCTACCCCACGCAGAAGAGGTAAAGCTAATGCTATCGTAAGATAGCTCAATGCCAACAAGCTATCAGCTGCTACTAACTACCAATTTACCAACATTAGCCTGCGGTATTTAGCGAGCACAATACGAAGACAAACCAAACAACTTAAGTTGAATCTGTCGGCAGCACTGCGTCTTTTCTATTCGAAAAGAATCAGTTGACTTGTTCGTCCTGATACTGTTAACGTACTCAATGACATTGTTATGTATTGTCATCATTGTAATGTAACAGTAAGTACGATAACGTTGGCAAACGTTAATTCGTTTTCTTTAGAATCAAACACTAGCTAAAGTTAGCTGTGTAACATGTAACGTTAACGTTAAGCTATCCAGCATTGCTGATGTTATTAACCTAATGAGGAACCTTGGTTTAACGTTAGTTGGTGAACAATAAAGTTAGGTTTTCTAACACAAAATATTTGGCCATTCAAGCAGTTGTACGGAGTCTGAGCTAAAGTAGTGAATGGTAACATCAGCCTAGCAAGCTTTACTAATCGCTAATATTACTGCTGCTTGCTAACAGTTATCTACTAGCTGGCTAGCAAAGTTGCTATAAGCTAGCCATGTTAGCAAACGTCTCAGAGTTGGTTAGCACCACATATTACAGCGTTGTTTTGTTTTTTAAGTAAATGTAACTAAAAAGCCACCCAGTTAACAATTTTCAAACGTTTAGTTTGATAGTGGCTGCAGTGCATTCTTGTTGCAATAATTATGGAGTAGTTTGGTGAAGTTTCCAGGCAGGGTAGTCGTCTCTCGCCTGACAGCCACAAGTGTCTGCTTTGCGGACACTACCGGGCCTTCTGCACCGGTTGATATACCGGTTGGCGGGAGAGCAAACCAAACACGTCCATTAGGCTTATTATAATAGTTAAACAACGTTTCAACCAAATTTGTCATTTTGCCACAAAACAAAATTGCTGCTATCAAGACGTGTTTGCCATAGAGATTCACGTTAAAGCGAGGCAGATTGTGATTTTACAGCCAACCAACATTACAGTAACGTAAAATAAACTAGCATTAGTCCCATGGCAAAGTACTGCATGCGCAATCTAAACAAAAGCTCAAGCATTGAAGCCAATTTGTCAACTTGTTAAATAGTTGACTATCAACTAATTTAGGATTATTTGTCGTTGACATAGATTTTAGACTTTAGTCTTTTAATTTGCAGTCGTTGACATTTTAAACCAGTTAATGCCTTTTGATATCTACATATATATTCCACTTTTAGTACTGCTGTCAGCACATCTGAGTAAAGTTAATTGTTTCAGTACTTTGATTTTGATATGAAGTATTATTTTATCATGCGGTGTTGCTGTTCTTTTCAGGTATGGAGTGTAAACCCAGTAAACATGCCAACAAGAAACTTGTTCAAGGTAATGAAATGTTTGCACACTATTCCATGTTTATTATGAGAGTGAGTCATTATCAAGTATTGTTGATGTCAGTCTAGCATGGAGGTTTGCATGATTTTAATACCGGCAAATGTATAGCAACACCTGTGGAAGGTTCTGAAGTATCATATGTACATTTATGGTTTATATGGGACAAATATGTATTATTCCAGTGTCCTGCTTTTCACTTTATTATGTGGGTTTTGATGTGTTCTTGATCAAATCCCTTTGTACTCTTTGGCATAATATTGTGATACTACTTGAGATAGTATGGCATGGTGAAGTTTTGGAATGATGACAACCCTACTAATTCAAACAGGGATCACATATAATTCAATCAGGTGGTTATAATTGCCCCCTAAAGGAGTGAGTTAAGCATTAATTAACATACTCTTCAAACAATTCAAATTTACACTACTTTATTCAAATTGTTTTAAAACATAAATGATTTGTTTGCTTAGTTTTCAATGAGCATTTTGTTGAACAACTTTGTTATAGCCCATGGCCTGTTATGCAGACACATACATGTGGACTACTACATTGGTCACTCAGTTTTCTGGATTCTGTCCTCAGCTCGTCTCCCATTCAAGCGCCTAAACCCTGAACCTAAGGAGAATCAGCAGCCTAAACGGCCTTGCACCCTTCCCTGCCCTGGACCAGCGGTCTCTGACTCGGAGAATGAGACAGAGTCCTCTCCTCTCCCTGTGTGCAGTGGACCAGCCTTGGTTAACGGGCGTGGACCCATTGATGGCTTCTTGAGTCGCAACTGCTGTGCCCCCTCAGATGAGAATATGGTTATAGATCTCACCAAGGATGACGACTCAAAATCTCCCATCAAGCACCTTGCTACTTCTGTCTCTGCCTCCCCCTGCCTCCCAACAAAGGACACACACCAGAGCAAAGACAAAAGGGCCTCCACTGGGAAATCCAGCAACAGTGAAAACACTGCTAAGACACAAGCTTTAGATAGCAAAGTAGTCAACAAAATGGAGAATGATGAAGTAAAAGAGATGGAGAAAAAAGAAGGGGAGGCGGCTGCATCTGTCTCGCTGCTAGACATAACACAGGATTCTGAAAGTGAGGCAGAGGAGCAGGAGTCGATGAATGCAGATGTCTCCAGTCTGGAGAACAGGTCCATCCTATCGCCCTCATCAGTCAGCTCCATGTCTACTGCAGAGAGTTCACCAGAACAGGCAAAGAATGAGAACATTGCTACACCTACAGTAAGTACAACTCCCATGTCTAAATCTAATAATCACACTCACTTTCAAGGACCATTAGAGCACAGATTACTGAAGTGTTACTGTTCAATCATCATTTTCTGTATATTATAGAGATGAGTTTTCTAGAAAAGTGTATGAAGTCGAGCACCATTCCTAATGGGACACTTCAGAATGATTGCCTTGTTTCTGTTTCTGCATAGGAGCCACAGACCACCCCCAAGATCCCAGCAGATCAGAAGGTGAAAAGACGTTCATTGAAGGTAAGGGTGAATTCATAGCCTGTGCTTTAGTATCGTTTCTATTTTTCATCCCACTCATTAATATTAAATCCGAGAATTCGGAGAAAGGAAAGACTGACATTGAATTTTTGCAACTATAGAATTTACAAGAACAAGAGGAGAGGCTCCGTCTGCGTCAGGAGAAAGAACGACAGAGGGAAGAGGCTAAAGCCGTGAAAGAGAAAAAGAAAGAAGAGGCTCGCAAACTAAAGGAGGAACGAGAAAAGGAAAAACGGGAGAAAAAAGAAAAAGATGAGCGAGAGAAACGGGAGAAAAAAGAAAAGGAGGAGAAGGAAAAGGCAGAGCGATTAAAAGCAAAAGAGGAGCAAAAGAAATCAAAACAAGAGTGAGTCACCGATTGTCTTTTTACGCTGAGGTCATCCAATTTCACTCCTCATTTTACTCAGGCTTTCAGTGCCATAAGTCAGCGTTTGTCCAATCAAAAGTGATTATAACAGACATTTAACCTTGTGTTGAACCTTGCCACAGGGCTAAACTTGAAGAAAAACGGAAGAAAGAAGAGGAAAAACGGCTGAAAGAGG
>CABFOP010006059.1:1191-14924 GCA_900683385.1 Anoplogaster cornuta
TCACATTTGTTTTGATCTATTCTAGACTCTTGTTATACATGATTGAAGTGCAAAGTAAAGACATGGAAGCCAAGCAGGGTTCTGACACATTCACACATTTATCATACATAAGTGTGCAATTCCTTAACTTCTCAAGACCTGGAAGGTCTCGTTTATTTTCCAAACCGTTCCAGATTTTTCAAACCTATATAGGAACATGGAGAAAGGTTGTGTTTTTTTCTGCAGCTGATTGCGTTCTCAGTGCACAGTGCTGGATGCTGTCTAATGATGCCGCCTTTCTTTCTGACCTTAGTATTCGACCCACCTCCACCTGGCTGAGGACTGTATGAACCGCTACCAGGGCACTGTGGACAAACTCTGTCGCGTAGAGCAGGTAAAGCAGACAGGCTCTGTTCCCGAAAACATATCCTGTATCTGGAGCGCCTTTAGGGACTTGGTGGGTATGTGGGAGGAACCTACAGGGGAACAAAGCCTCCGTGCTGTTCGTTAGTTAAGTTAAAGTTGATCAGATTTGTCTGACAACCAGGGGAAGGCCACGTGATGGTAAAAGAGCTAAGGGGAGGGAGTAGCTAGCCTAGCGCTGCCCCCCGGAAGTCTCAGAGAGCAGGGTTGGAAGATGACTCACGTGGAGGAGGGTGGTTCTGGGATGCTGGAACTTCCCGTTGAGCCTCCCGGAGGTGCTGTGGGTCTAATTCAAGAACGTACCTGTGATGAGAGATGCTAACCGCAATGACATGCCTGCTGCCACCCACCTCTTTCCTCTAACATTGAAGCCAGGGTTCTACATCGGTGCTCTCCCAAACTTGCACAAGGGATAGTTGCATTTGGTTGCAATCAATCAATGTCAGTGTAGCCTTAGGTTCAGGTTTTCCTAAATTTACAACTTGCTAAAAGCAAAGCATCACATTTTTGCCTCTCGCATTCCTCTACTTTGTCTTCAGGATCTGGCGATGGGCACAGATGCAGAGGGGGAGAAGATCAAGGACCCCATGAGGGCCATTGTACCCATCCTGCTGGACGCCAACGTCACCGTGTTTGACAAGATCCGCATCATCCTGCTCTACATTTTCCTTAAGAACGGTGAGATGTCCGCCACGGTGGTCTGCGTTTTTTGTTTTGTATCACATGCATTTCAGCATTTCAGAAGAAGAAAAGATCCCACACTCTTTCCACCATCGTGAGCCTCTGTATGGCATCTTACAAATTTAATTTTTTTCGACAGTCTGTGGGTTCCTTTCCTCTTCAGATACGTTCATTAACCTATAAAAAACAATGCTAATCGACTCTCAATTTTCTTTGTGGCTGCATGCATGGGACTGTATGTGTGAATGTGCATACTTATCATGCATTTGTGTGTGCATGTATCAACCGGTGTGTGTTGCATGTATGGGTTAAATGTACTGCATGTATGTGTGTGTGTGTGTGTCAGGTGTGACTGAGGAGAACCTGTGTAAGCTCCTTCAGCATGCCAACGTCCCACCAGAGGACAGTGACATCATCTCTAACATGGCACACATGGGCATGCCCATTATCTCTGAGGTGAGCCGCCACGACCCGGGAACAGCTTGCCAAGTCTGCCATGGGATATGGGGGATCGGCAAAACAGATTCCAGATCAGTGTCTAAAGTCAACCTGCACTGCACACTTACTGAAACTATGCTTCCCATGAGTGATTCATCACACAGGCACCTAATTTAGCTGGAAGACTGGGAAGCAGATTAGCCAGGGGGTCTATTTTACAACCATTTTCCTTCATTTCCTCCATTCCTGCATCCATTTCCCTAAAGAAATGGAATTGTGAGTCAGAATTTCTTTGAAAGACTATTTGCAACATAACTTCTAACTACATGGCCCTTGTGACTTTACCTTTGAAAAGTAAGACCATAATAATGAAGTCAAAAGGCATTTATTTTCAACCATGTCTGAAACTAATGTCGCCTAGTAAATAAATTTCCAAGTGTAGTTCAATAATAAACTAATAATGAACATAAAGTAAAGGCAGGAATCAGTTGCACACGCAGTGCAGCATCTAAAACCTTTAAGTTGAATCATTTGAACAGAAACAGCACTTGTCTGAAGTATGACAACTTGCATCAAGTAGTGAGACAAGGAAAACTTTTTAGTTTAATCTCCTCATATTAGAGTCTTGAACAAGTAGCAACACTCCTAAATAATTTTGGACTTTGGACAGCAATCAGGATAAGCAACCAAAGAATTAAAAGTACAAAGATAATAAGTGAAGACACCATAAACTCAAGAATACTCAAAAATATAGCCGCTGACACTCAGGGGTGGGGGCTCATTGTTAAAGGTTTTGTAAAACTTAGGTTCAAACATATCTTATTATTGAGAATGACATTTACAGAAAGGGGGGAGCAAACGTTGTATGTTTGTGGGGCTGCTCAGGCTCCTGTGACTCAGCCCCGGCTCTCCACAGGGCACTACAACCAAGAAGGCCAAGAAGGCTGACCGCAAGGAGAGAATCAGCGAGCAGACCTACCAGCTCTCCCGGTGGACTCCGCTCATCAAAGATATCATGGAGGTATGTCTCAACTGTCGTTATTTTCACCCGAGAAAACTGCCCGGTATGACCACAGTCAAGTGTCTCGACCCAGAGATTCCCAGCTGGCAATGGGGTGAGATAATGTCACTTGTTTCCAATGCAAATTAATTTGTTTCAAGAATTTTGTTGAATCAAGCTTAATTTTCTTGATCTTGAGTGATTGGCCTTATTCTGTTTTTTTGTCTTTCGAAAATTCCTGAAACTGCGTTGACTATGAGCAAAATTATCTCATCCCATCTGTGATAGATAGCATTTTGTGTGAGAAATGGAAATTGAACTCGCATGAGGAAGTCTGTCACTGGTGCTACTGTAACTGTAGTAACTTCCGTCTTTCCACAGGATGCCATTGAGGACAAACTTGACCCAAAGCAGTACCCGTACATTTCCCAGCGACAAGCATCTTCCAAATCCAGCGCTCCATCGAGGTATGAAACGTGCTGTACCTAAACTAGAAGTAATACATGATGGCTTGGCATGCGTCAAGTAAAATGTTACCAAACTAGACATGAGTAGAGGAGCGCAGGTTTTGAAATCTTCTTAAACAAGAGTCTCATCATTTGTTTCAAGGACATCCTGGGAAACATGAGAAATCATCTCATCCCATTAAAGAAAAATGTGATTTTCATCACTGTTTTGCAGTGGACGCTCATTCATTTCCATCTCTCCGCTGTCACAGTGCTCGCTATGGCAACTGGCACAAGAACAAGGGTCCCACAGAGATGAAGACGGGGCCCAGGATCATCGTCTTCATCATCGGAGGCATGACATACAGTGAGATGCGGTGCGTCTACGAGGTCACCCAAGCCAACGGCAAATGGGAGGCCATTATCGGTGAGTCACTGAATATACAGTACTCTACTAGGGATTGACTGATGTGGGTTATTGAAGGTGCTGATAGCCAGTATTTTATGCTGATATTCAATAACTTAAAATGTTACAGTATCATTTAAGGCCAAAACAATTACAAGTATTCAGTTTTTTCCCCCCAGAATTTTGTTTTTGTCAGGGTAGAAAATCCTCTGAAGCAGTGTTTAGACCACCATGTGACACCAAAACTCTCCAAGATAAATAACTACTAAGAATACATACTGTCTCATTAGAATCAGTTCAGGTTAAGGGCTTCCCATAGACAACCAGTGTAGTATTGATTAATTATATAAATAAATATCAGTCAAACTGCATCACATCCATCATATTGTAGGTGGACGACACTGACTGGCCAATATCGTCCCCATATATTGGCAGTTAACAACTCAACCCCCAGTTTTAGAAGGCACCCGTGTCTAACTTTTCTATATTATTATTTTTTATCTGATCTAGTATTGATTGCATTGTACTTAAGGAATATTAACAATACATTATATAACATTTTCTTTAGCCAACTTGAATTAGTAATATGATATTAAGCAATAAAAGCTGGATATAACCTCTCCAGTGTTTGGGTCTTGTCGATGTGTCTCTACGGCACTGAGCAGAGATCCGTGGAAAACTTGTATTTCTGTTTCCTCTGCAGCTGATTCAGCAGCTCGGGAGGGTTTTGATTTCTCCGTAACGGCATTAATCACATTCTCTCCGAGAGCCGATATGTCGTTGGGACTCTGAGGGAATAGATGCAGTATCAGATACAGGGACGGGGCAGGAAGGAAAAAAGGAACAGCTGAATCCGCACAATCGGTTCAAATTTCATTCAAACCAATACTCATTGACTTATCAGGAGAGCCTTATTTAGGAGAGTTTTTTAAATTATTATTATTTTATCAATATCTTTTTTATTTTACATTTGGAGAGTCCATTTCCAAGATTTTGTCCATGCATATTGGGGGAAAAAACCTTTACATGAAGTTCATAATTTAATGTTTAATGTTT
The DNA here is from genome assembly GCA_900683385.1 of Anoplogaster cornuta. NCBI lineage: Eukaryota > Metazoa > Chordata > Actinopteri > Trachichthyiformes > Anoplogasteridae > Anoplogaster > Anoplogaster cornuta. Next base: position 5,621 of record CABFOP010006059.1, read on the forward strand.
TTTAACTCCACTTTGATAAGAGCTCTATGAATAAAGGTTATTATATTATTAGTAGTAGTACTAGTATTAGTAGTAGTAGTAGACTTTAACTTATATTGAAAGCTGATAATGTTTTTCAGGTAGAGTGGGCTATATCTCTTTTGGAGCATACCACTCTCTTGTTTTCTGGTGTGATGTTGACCTGTTTTTTCCAGGGAAAAATAAAAATGAAACTGTCTAACAAACAACCTTTCAACCAGAACGTCAGAGCTGAGTATTCAGGCTTTTCCCCCTCCCCCTGTAGGTTCCACCCACATACTCACCCCCACCAAGTACCTAAAGGAACTACAGCACCCAGACTTTCTGGACCCCAACGCCCCACCGGAGGGCACCGAGGAGCCGCCTGCAGAATAAAAACACACTGTGAAGTAAATACTGTACACGAGACATGTTGTGATTTTTGATTCCCCTGTGTGTCCGACTTCAACCCCCATCCACTGCCCTGACTGTGAAGGATTGATCCCCATGGCAGTTAGCATTTTAGCTGAAACCCCTATCCAGAGTTTGGGGTAACAATGAGCGAGCATGGAAGGGTCGAATGTCTTGCTCAAGGACATTTTGACAAGACAGCTGTTGATGCACACATTTGATGTTGTGGGGATCAAACCTGTTACCTTTCCCTGATGTGACAGTCTCTCTAACCACTAGGACAGTGTGTCACCTTACCGTGTGTAGACAGAACATCATCCATCTTTCACGTTGTGGCTTAGCCAGTAAAAAAACAACACTCCATAGTCCATGTTTTCCTCTTCAGGTATCTTTCTGTCTGACCCGTGTTGCTGTGTTCCATCTCATCCTCCCACTTTATTCTCTCCAGGACCGCCCTTGTGATGTGTTTCTCCACTGTCGCTGTTTTTCTGTTTTCTTATGGTATTTTCAGTTTGATTTGCAATGGCCTTATTCCAGTATATTAATTTGTGTTTTAACATATAGAAGTATTGTAAAAACAAATCTCACATTGACACTAATATAATGTGTCCATATTTTGTGTAAATACCTACCACTCAACATAGTGTATGATAAAGAGTTAGCATGGAGCCTACTATCACGTAACATAATGTATGCTAAAGTGTTAGCATGGAGCGTGGTATCACACAGCATAGTCTATATTGGCATGGAGCCTTTTGTCAATTACAAAACACTGATATTGTTGTAATCCTTTGGTCACCGATAAAGGTTGATTAAAGTCATAAATTACTTACTGCCCCTTTAATAGAGCAGTTGACTAACGGGACAATCTCCCCAAAACTTGGTGTATCCCTTTAAGTACTCACAGAGCATTATTGTGCACTTCGAGAACTTCCCAATGGGGTAATACAGGGGGAACTCACCGGAATAATGGCACTGAAAAGTAAGTTATCATACCTTGTATTCTGTCTTTTTATCTTCCAGGATCAACTGAGATCTCCACTCCTTCACGCCTTCTAAGAGCCCTCCAAGACTTGGAGAAACCAGACCAGACAAGCTAAGAACCTATTGTAGTGCTCCCTTTCATAACTCCTACAGCAGCTATACAGTACAGTATACACAACCCAAAGCCATTACTACTGCCCCCCTTGCCCGCTACATTAACATGTCAGAAAAACATGCATTTCAATCCTATCCCACTTATAGTCTTAATGTTATATACTCTTCAGTCAGCAGGCTAACTCATAAACCAAATTGCGTTCGGAGCCACCACGCGCAGAATCTTACGAATGTCTAGACGTCCTCTCGGTATGTTTATCAAACTTTATTGGAGGACCGGAGATTGGATTTGTGTTGACTGCTGACAATATTGTGTTGCAGCGGAAGGGGGGTTCTCATTATTTCCACCCCCTTCCTAAAGAAATAACGCATGTGATTTAGATGACTGGTTGCGATGCAGGGAAAGCGGGCAGAAACTGAAGGATGATTTGTTATTGGCAAATGCTATAAATTATATTCTATGACTTCAGAGGTATAAAAGAACAAAACTGACTTTTTGCGTGATCTTTGACACTTCACTTCCCATTGGAAACTCACTGATTTGACACAAAAAAAAAAGTGTTCCACGAGTTCCCATCACTTTTGTTATCTCTGCCCTCACAAAATCATTTTCCTGTATTCTATTGGAGCATACCATTTTATAGTTGGTAACTAGAAATATCAACATACTGCATAAATGTTTGATTTACAGTGAAGTGTCTGACTTTGGAAATGCCGAGATGAAGCCACTCTTGAAATGATGGTAAATATCAATATTGCCAGATTGATTGATTATTTGAAAGATGCTTATTTAGTTTAGTTGTTTCTTCTCTGTCCAGGATCTCCATACTGATCAATGTTTAGCTGATGTTTTTTTAGTTTTGTTTAGCTGATGTTGAGATTTAGTTTTGTTGTGTCTGACCAAAATGCTGTTGTAACGCAAACTCACATCACCATTGGTTATTACTGTATAGTGAATCTTTCTGACTAGTAACCCACCGTGTGTGAAGAGAGAGATCAGTATTATCAGACGTCTACGCTTGTGTGTGAACATCCGTGAAGAACACTCGCTGCGATATGTACGTCAAGCTAATAAAGTGGCTTCCATTAAACTTGCAACATTGTCATGCCGTATTATATTGCACTGCTCTGTCTCAAACTGATCATTTGCTTGTGTTTTTGCTTGTGCATGTTATCGTAGGCTGTCTTTATTGATGCTGCTTTCCTGGCCACATCTTCTCAATTGAACTAACCTGGTTAAATAAAGGTTAAATGAAAATACTTGCATTACTGATATCATGAAATGTTGAAAAAGTAATGCTGTAATACCACATGGAGCCATTGGAGAGAGCCTTTGCCACACAGTTTGATGAAAGCTGTTTTAAAACACGGGGTCAACTGAAGCACTTTGAAGCCTGAGCACAGTCAGTCATTGAAAGACTATTTTTAGAGTGAATGTGCACAACAGCTGCACTGATGCTTTGCTCGGTGTGATTTTTATGGTGTGAGTGAAGGAGCAAAAAGGAGAAAATGTATTTTATATATTCTCCCACTACATTATGAAGATAAGATAAGATAGACTTTATTAATTCCCGGGTGGGGGAAATTTGGGCATTACAATTGGGCGAAGACAATGCTTCAAGATTCAAGATTTCTTTATTTGTCATTTTCTTTGTACACTTGCGTGCATAAACTCAATGACTGAAAGTGCAGAAAATAAATCCTCATCTTTTGTATTCTCCTCAGACTCGCATGGACAGAAACCAGTTACAGACAAGCAATCATATTTCTTAGCAGAGATCCCGTGGTGATAGTGCTCTGCTGTCTATTTGGTAAAACCTTTGTTCATGCAACGCTGTAGTGCACTCAAGGCCACGGGGAGAGAGGCAGTATAAGATCTTCTGAATCATTACGGCACTATGGAAACCAGTATGTTTTGTTTTTTACAGACAAAGCATAAAACATGGCCAGCTCTCCTGAAGTGGCACATCATGGAAACACAATATCTTACATAACGCCAGTACCTCGTCAAACATGTACAGATGGGAACTCCACAATTCTTGAGTTTTTACGTCTTTATTCCTTTTCTCAGAATGCAGGTGTGCAGGCTTGAGGAAAAACAGCGTAAAGTGTTTGCCAGGTGAGGGTGGGGGGTTACCATTTGTTTATACCTCCTCCCCTATGTCGATACACACTACAGAAGCGTGTTCTGTAGAAGCTGCTATAGTCCAGCACCATTCTCTCGCAGCATATTGCCATATTTTTCTCAAACAAATGACCTGTGTACGACAGAGTGAAGATGCTGCAGATAAGATACCGGGGTTACACTGGAGGTCTCGCCTTGTCTTTCCAGTCTAGTATCTCATGGGGGTTGTCCATATATCCATATGTATATATGTACTGCACTGCAAAAAAATATCCATCTTAACAAGTCATTTTCCTTAGTCTCTAACAAGTCTCTTTCCTTAGAAAGTGAAGGAATTTGCAGACGAGGTGACATGGTTTCACTTGTGTCCAATGGAAGTTTCACTTGTTTTGAGACTTTTCTTGAAAGGAGTGAAGCTATTGTGAAAAAAGGCGTCTCACTCCACTAATATCAAGATGATTTCACTTGTTCCAGTGCAGTGTCGGGCACTCGGGTTCATGTTTTGTGGTAACTCGTAGTTTAACGTTTAAGCTGCTATTAGTTGCTTTTCCAAATTAGAATGTCATCACTTCTTATTATTACTTCTTATTTCTTTCATATTATTTCATTTTAGCTTAGCTTGCTGTTTTTAACCCAAAACTGATCAACAACATGGCAGCATAAGCATGTTGCTTATTATGCTTTGCAAAAGGCAAAAATGCTCTAATAAGTTATGTTTAAGATAGAGTAATTTTGTCACATTTTAAGGCGAGCAACAATGTAAAGAAACCAATTACTTCAATGTGTTTTGAGTGATCTGCATTTTCCTCCCTCAATTGCATAAAAGTCAGCCCATTTTTAAAACCCAGTGTGCCTTTTGTTTGACCAAAACTCAATACTAGCTGCTTTTAAATGCCCTTGATATCGAAGTAGGAGGATTTCGATGTTTCCTCACATTTGGCCAGATTTTATTCTGCCTTGTTTTAAGAAAACTGCACTGGAATCAGAATTTTAAGAACAGTTGTTTTAAGAAAAAAAATGAAGCCCCAATACCTAAGACTAAATGATTAAGGTGGACTTTTTTTTTTGCAGTGTGACAGGTCTGATGGGAGATGGGGAAACATACGGGAGATGTTAGCAGCTACATCAGCCACAATGGGATTATATAATTCTGTTTAAGTCGGACAAAACTGTCTAACTTCTCGCCAATTATATACACATCTATAAATTTATATACAGCTTTATTTTCTATACAAGATATATCATTTCTGGACAGCGTGCATTCACATAAAACATAATCTCATTTATGCAGCATTCAAAATACTATTTTTGTGTAAACCGTAATTATAATGCGCAGTATCCCTCCGTCAACATCTATTCATCTCTTCAACAAATCCTTGAATACAGACACTACTGCATTATTCACTGCCTGTCACTCGGCTCCTATATTTTCTCCAGTGCTGGTTGTTGTCTCTCACTGTCGTGGGATTATGTAATCCTATAATAAAAAAAAGGCATGTAATGCAATTACAGTTATTCTATCTGGATTACTTCATATATCATTAATATGCATATTTAGAGGTTAGAATTATGGGGGATAAGGATATTAAAATATTGACTCAGCCTTGTTAACAGAGCAACCCTTTTTGAAAAAACCAAACGGAAGCCACATGCAGCTGTCCTCCTTTCTCTACAGCAGTGATTTTCAAACTTTTCAAATTTGCAACACCCGAAAACAAAGTGATGCCAACTCTAGACCCTCTGCAAGCATAACATGCAGGATGGTGAACTGATGTTTGCTTTCCCCTTTTCCCGGCTGTTGTACTTGATCCCAGGCCCGGTTCCAGAACAAAATGACTTAGGGTGCATCTGAAATTAGTGGGGGTGCACTAGTAGCTACAATGCGATTATGCATGCAATTATTTAACTCGTAAAATCCCTTTGTTTTTGTGAGCATCACATACAGTAGGCTACAGATACAGTAGTTTATCGGGCGCCTGTGTTTCAAATGAAATACCTGCTGCAACAACAGATTAATGCTTAAAATATAAATGTATTTCAATTAAACACTCCAACCAAAACTGCACAGAAAATAACATTTAATTTGGTTAAAGCAGGAAAGTCAGTAAATCAGTTTGCCTTGATCTCTAAATGAATGTGGTGATTCTTACCGTATCTGCTGTCCACAGCTGCTTTATACTGTATGAAAAGCTTCTCATTAAATCCATTCAGCATGTGAATGCAGCAGGACTGATATGTTGATGAATCTGCAGCCTCTGAGAAGTGCTGCGCCAGAGCGCCGTTACACACGGCCATCACTATGTGTTACTATGTGTTACTATCACCTGAAAACGACACCAGGCTGCTACAGTATAACCACACACATTTCTACACACATCACACTGGTTGGTTATAACTCCATATTCTGCTTTTTGATGAAGGAGACGTCGGGTTAGTAGGGCTCATCAGCCTCTTTTACAACTTTCTTTTTAGCAAAAGTAGTGTCATGTTTTATCCTTGAACACGTTGCAGTGCAAACGCTGTTGTGTAACATTAATTAGGCTACTAAACTATTTCTACCTTTATTATAGTAACTAACTGATGAAAAAACTCCTCCATCTCTCTTTGGCTGCAGATTTGTGTGTTCATTTCGTGACGCTCTGAACCATCCAGACATTTCCTGAAGAAAAGTTTTCTGTTTGTTTCAGATGAGAGCAGTGATGTGACTGGCTGAGAGAGTTTTTAATATCCACACCCGCTGATCTATATTCACCTTCATCGAGCCCTTTTGCATGTTGCACTGCTGCACATACATGAACCAGAATAGCTCGTGTGCATAGAGACGCCCACACAGTCTGTGGACCTACCACGCTACTTGGCATTTATTATTCAAATTTAAACTGAGGGTGCAAAATATTAAACTGAGGGTGCAATGCATGCTTTTGCACCCTCGTAGAACCGGGCCTGCTTGATCCAGTATTAGAATACTGTAGTCTGTAAGTGTTCATTGTTTCACAAGAAAATATACATTTGCATATTAGAAATATATATTTTGATGTTCCTTAAATCTTGTCGAGACCACTCCGAAATCATATGGCGACCCTCTTGGGTGTCCCGAGCCCAGGTTGAGAACCGCTACCATACAACATTTTTCTGAAAATATAGTTGATTTGGTTAGTATTGGTGAGTGTTTTCTTTATGAAAATATAATCTTTTTTTAACCTCCTTTATATTCACCACTGCAGATAATTAGTAATTGCCCCAATTATATTCTTGGAGTAATCAGCCAAACACTGAGGTCCAGATTCACTAAGATTGCATTGTGTGGACAATCTGCATGTGTTTTGCACCTCAGTTGCTTGAGGTAAGAGCACAATAGATTTAATCTTATTCACTAAGAAATTAATTCAAGTTGTGGCACAAATAGGCCCTCTGAAAGACTACTGCGCACGCTATAGCCCCTTCATCGCCAACTGCAAGTGCAGTGCATGCTGTAGGCCTAATCCACCAAGGCCGGCACCCTTATGCCCTAAAGCCCCTTTATAATTGGAGTGGTCTATGACGTTTTTTGTATTTTTTTCAAACATATATTTATTGGTATATTTATGGATTGACAAAACTAAGCAACATAATACAATAAACAAGGGATAAAAAGGAAAAAAGGCTGAAAGATTAATGATAAAACAAAAATCTCTGATCTGAGATTCTAGGATGAACAACCCTCTCTTGCTTGCCTGGATTGCATTTTTCTGCAATGCCAGCAGCCATTCTGAATGGCCAAAGTCTTTATACCAAGTTTCAAAGTATGAAAATATGCGATACAATAATTTGGGGGAATTGGTGTTAGTGAATTGGGTGTAATGTGAGCAAAACAATAAATAATATATTAAAGTATAATTTACATATATATGAGCATGACATGCGCAAAGAGGCTTTATTATTTGACCAGTGCAGGACAGCTTTCTACTCATTCACACAGTTAGTGACCAGCATGGCTTTCTGATTTGGTCATTTTGGTGATAGCGCTCCTTTAGTGAATCTGGGCCTGTTCTCCACAATATGTGCACACATTTATAATCATGACAGGACAGTGATACTCCCACCTGAACATTGTTTCCTGTAGTCCATTTAGCTGGTGGGTCTCAGTCCTCATCAGCATCCCACAGAACATAGGATATGGACATGGTAGGACCTTCATTAGGTAGGTAGGTAGGTAGGTAGGTAGGTAGGTAGGTAGGTAGGTAGGTAGGTAGGTAGGTAATCTCAACTGTGTAGGTGTTTGGATGTGGTTTCACATATGGCACATACATAAATACATACTTCAGGCTATATGAGGTTGTGAAATGTAACTATGATTTTAAATTATATAACTTATGTTAAGTTGTAGTAGACTGTTCTTATACTGTACACTATCCAATTTTACAAAAAGTAATCTCATGTAGCTTTAAGCTATCTACACAAATTATCATACAACTAACGTCCCCATATAATAACTATTAATGTTGGTGTGGCAATATTTTTAAAAGATTTAAAAGATTTTACAAAATGGACTTGTAGTGAATGACTGATATGAATTAACCATGTATCTGCTCTCAAAGAAAAGCAAAATAAATGGGTTGATATGAGGGAGCTGCTAATGTACAAATGTCAAACCTCTGGAGATTGAGAGAGTGGGGACATTTGATTTCATAACAGACTGACTGAATTTCCCCCCCGGGGATCAATAAATTATCTTTCTATCTAAAGAGTCAAAATCTTTAATTCAATATATCCTCTGGGTAAATGCTCCTTATTAAGGCAGAGTATTCTACATGCTGTATATTTGTTTACATATTTTTTCCATGATATGCTTGTTGAGATGGTAGTAATCCGTTTTTTTAGGGTTCTTTTGGTATCCTAATACAGTAGATCAGTGTACTTCTACCAAACCTGAGTCATATAATATTTGCAAAAGAATTCTTAGAATTTGTTTTGACTTGCTTGGAGAACCGGTGTCAGGTGAGTGTCCAATCAATCAGTTGCAAATTGCAGATTGATTTAGCCACACAAACATTTCTCAGAGGCAGAAATAATGTCATTGGTTGAGTTAAATGTCAAAACATAATTTGGCTAAGTACTGTAACGTTTGACTATAGCCCATTGAAAAACGCAAGGGATTGGAGAGGAGGTAGCTAATATTATGAAGGCTAGAGCTCTGCTACTAACTGAAAAAAATGCAGTCTAACCACACTAAGTTATCTAGGTGAGCCAATTAGCCTAGCTGACCTTCCAACTTCAAACTAGACATACTAGCTTCTAGCCTCACATGAGACTCTACAGCATACTGCAGTAGAGTCTCACTCCAGCCCCCCCCAAAATCAGTTAAACGAAAATCCGCCGCCGCCCAACTTATTCAAAAATGCACCAATCTCAAATAAAAAGTACTGCTGAGGAAGCCACAGTAGTTTTCTCATAAAATGGCGTGGTGGTGCTATGAAATATTCCGTAAATTTGATGTAACGGGTCTATTTGTCTGCTCGGTCACGGTTCTGCTTCGGTTTTCCATGTATAAACTGCTCAACAGCGCCATCGCCGTTGTCTCGTGTTCGACAAAACCCATTCATTTCTATGTGACATGTAATACCACCCCGAAATGTCGATGCCGCTTGTTGAGCAGTTTATACATGGAAAACCGAAGCAGAACCGTGACCGAGC
>CABFOP010006209.1:368-14941 GCA_900683385.1 Anoplogaster cornuta
TAGTAAATGACACACAATATGGAAACTGACCACAATTACAGTGTAGGCAACAGTGTCTTCTCCACTCATGGAAAGCGCTGACTATGTCTCTTTTGCATTCCCTAATGATTATAAATTAACAATACAGCATCAATCACAAAATATTTTTTTAGAAACTGATAATTGAAACAAATGACCAAATGTACATGAAGGAAAGTATATTCCTTCACATCATATAGGAGCATTTTTAATCTCCTTCCTCTTCCAGCAGTAAGAGCAGATATATGGTGAAGGAACAGTGGTCACATGACTGATGGCTGCCCATGGTGGCTAGTTTACAAGTACAATATCTGACTGTTTGAATTTCCACATTCAAAGTAAATGCGAGAAGCGTCATTACCAACAGACGTCACAATGCCGTGGTTGTGAATGAGTAATTGTGTCTCTGTGAATCTACTGTTTGATTCAGTGCAATCCCATTGTGCTGTTCACACGTGCACTGTGCATCATACCTCCATAAAAACCTAATCAAATTTGAAAAAACGGATCAAAAACTACAAAAATCAACTTTTCCCATTTTTTTTAACCATTTTTGAACCGTTTCACAGATAAACACACAAACTACCCCTATGGGGTTTCAGTTAAGAGAATTCCCTTACAGGTTTCACCCACAAACCTCTCCTACAGTGTCATACTCAGTTGGTTACAAATTGTAGATGAAGTGTCACATTAATCAAATACCTTAAACACATAAAAAAGATGCTATTTGCCAATTTGAGTTTAGATACAATTTCAGTGTTCCTAAATGAGCAATGTATATCACATATCACATATGTGAGCTCTGGCCCTCTATAAAAACATTAATAATATAACACGAAAAAGGATGATAAATGACAATGTATGTTATTATAGCAGCCATTTTACAGTGCAGGTACGGATTTCTAGATGTCTAGATGGTACTTTTTGCAATTGTTAAAACGACCTCTTTTGTAATACCAATAAGAAACTCAAAACTAAAACCATATATGACAGCAGACTGCTTTGTATAACAAAACGAGGGGCAGCAAACATCACCTTACAGCAGTATCTCTCCTCAGTAATTCAACTCTGCATAGATGTAGCGTAGTAGAACACACATAGGCAAGAACTTATATAACAGTACTTAACAGTACATATGAATGGGAGAGACGGAGAATCTACTGTTAATGAATATACTATTTCCAGCGCTGTTCTTTAAAATGCACTTCTGCAGCAGGTCTTTCTGGAACTCAGGCAGTCAGTTGCTCGGAGCTTCTCTGGCTGCGATGCGTAGGAATCGTAGGTAGAGTGGTCCTAGTGTTCAACAATCATTCTGGGCTGTCACAGAGGCACTTATAATGAAACAAAAAATACAAAGCCATCAGCCACAAGGTAAACCAGTCACCGATGAAGTAACTGTCTACTGGGTAGAAAAGTAACAGCAATGCTAATGGTAACCCTTCCTTCTACAGTCACTCTAAGTACTATGTATGTGCCAGGTACTTACTATACATGGTAAGTAATTACAGCTGTAACATGGTAATACAATAGGATACCCTAGCATTAAATGTTGCTTCTTTTAACAGTCCAATTTCACCATGCTTACTCTGTATGTGGTAATATTTATTGCAAAACATGCATTGGGAAATCATGTGATAAGCACTTGGTCAGGTCATAGAATTATATTTTTAGATGTTTCTAATAATATTCTAGTAAGTTGTCTGGGTTGCATGGAAAAGGTAATAACCAATGGCAAGAACCTGGTATGTGAACAAACAATGCTTTTCTTTGCAGTCCACTTTCATCTTGTTATGTTTTACCTTCTCAGAGCACACTTGGTTTATGTTGACCTTAATTGAAGTGAAAAGGAAATAACAAGAGAATAATAAGGGAAAAAACAACACTTTCTTTTACAGTCCACTTTCACTTTAGTGTCTGAGAAAATCCGATGGTATTTCCTAGTAATATACTGATGCATACAGTACATGGTAGCCATTCGGCAGAGATGGCTCTAGATGGAACGTGTACCTATCTATTAAACTCAGACTGTTACCATTCTAAACTGTGACAACTACAGTGCACTTATTACAGTGAAAGTAGGTGTAATTCAGCTATGAGTTCTTAGTATTTACCTACTTATATACAGATGTAATTACTTGGTAATTGAATGTGCTTACCATGAATTTACCAAGCAAATACTTAGTACTTGGTGACTGTAAAATGCATGGTTACCCAGTAGGGTAACTCTTCCCAATCAAATCCTAAATTTACATCATGATTATTCCTTTTTCAGTGGAGGAGGTTTCTATTCTCGCCCCAGATTGATGTGCTATACTGGCAAACACCAGGGGTAAACTATACAACTCTCTACACTCGGTTCTAGTTTGTTCCTATTGCTTGCTTGTGGTAACACAACACAACCAATCTGTCACCAGCCAAATAGATAAAGCCTAAACAGCTCTTACCTACGGCTGTGACAGCAGCCTAGTTTAGCCTGGACTGGGGGTTTCAAAAACAGGACTCAGGGACAGGTCTCTGCCTACCCAGGGAGGTGGTACTGTATCGTGTCCGCTGCAGAGTGGCATAGCTGGGCTTGTCTGACAGCAGGCTGCGGTGGGCTGGAGGCGCCACCACTATTTCACCGTTCCTCTGCAGGGAGGCACATCTGCGCAGTGTCAGATCCAGCTTAGTCTGGATGTTGCTGGAGCTGTGAGCACGCTTGATGTCTACAGGATTGTGAGTTATCGACTTCCCATTGACTAGCTGTGCTTTGCCATTACGGGTGTCATATCTAGGGATGCCATTGGCCTTCTTGACTTCTGGTGCCATTGCGGTCAGCGTTCCATTGGAGAGGGACAACTTGGCCAAATTACTGCTGGCCACCTTTCCCAGTTGCCCATGGCCATTCATACGCCTATCTGGCCCTTTGGTTGGTGTCCTCTGAATGTCTTTCTTCATGAAACCAGGTTTGAAAAAGGACAAGAGGCTGTCATGACTCCTTCCCTCCTCTCCCTTCAGCCCCTTCCTCTCCTCGGGATGCATGATCGTCTGTAACAAGTCTCTTTGGCCCCTCGAGGTTATCCCTGTCTGGACCTTGACTCTCCTCAGTGTGGAGTCTCTGCTTGGAGGCGCACTGTGGCTGATGTGACCCCCCAGAATGGCCCCTCTCTGGAGTTGGAGGTCCAGGGTCCTGCTCTGGTCCTGCCTAGTCCTCTTGGATGACCTCTGCCCCAGTGATCCACTGGTGCTGTTACTGAGTCCCAGGCTGAGGCTTCTCTCCACACCTGGTCTGCTCTGTCCCTCTGGTATTTTGGGGGAGTCGCAGGTGTCTGAGCTGGGTCTGTCCATGCAACTAAGGCTGCTCCCACTAGGGGAGCTGCCCAGGTCCCTCTGTGCAACTTCGAACGCCCTGCCTTGGGCGTTTCCCTGCGGCGGGGTGGCCACCAGGGTGACAATAGGGTCTTTGGTACAACGCGGTCGGCGCCCTGACTCCAGGTACTCCACCAGCTCTCCAGGCTGGGTCTGGGCTGCATGTTTGGTGCGGTCCTTGGAGCCAAAGGACCAGCGCAGTGGTAGGACTTTACTCAGAGATTCCTTGGGCTTAGTGGGTGACCTCATGCTTACACTCCTGCCTTGGGTCCCCCGGACAAACGGCTTGGCTTCAAATCCATCTAGAGAAGAAGACAGCATACACCAGCCAAACCAAAGATGCACTTTTGTTACGTATAAAACTGTTATTAGGCAGTAAAATAAAACAAGAACAACAACAACATTATTTTCTCGCAACCATATATCAGGGTAGAGTCAAAGAATGGTTAAATTATATTCTATTCCAGTGGGATACTCACTTGTGTCTACTGTTTTTGGGGGTTCATCCCCAAATACAGGCACTTCAGGAGACTCTAGAGACAGTGTGGGCCCTGGGGGTCCAGAGGTGGATCCTCCAGAGCCCAGGCTGCCCCTCTTACTGCCCCCCGTCAGCCGGATCAGCCAGTGGTCGGAGGTGGATGAGCTGGGGGAACCTGCAGAGAGAGGAAAAGAACTATACCCATTATCACCTTTACAGGAGTTGGGATTTGTCTTTTTCATATCCCTTCCAGTTAAACATACTACATGCAGTCATACACACAAACATGTGCAGAAAGAGACCCCTTATGTGCCTGCCCACAGCGCCATCTATTGGCTTCACAGAATTCTGCACTCATACTCCAAAATTAAATCCATGTAAAAAGCCTGACCTCAGCACATTACATTACGTTTACATTACAGTCGTTTAACAAAAATTCATTACAGACAAAAATTTTTTTTCTTCCATTGTTTCTATACGTCTTCACAAGAATCCACAGCAGAATGCTCCTGAAGGACCTCGATATAAAAAGCCACAACAGAGGATTTAAGAGGACTAACCTGTGATTGAGGAACTGACGGACCAGGGGGGGATGGTGTTTCGTCTCTGGTAGAAGAGGATGTAGGCTCCACGTGTACACACCTCCCTGTCCGGGACTGGCTCGGCACTGCTGTCATCATAGCTGTACCACTGACCGTCCACTGAGTTCCTACAGAAGGCTGCAATCACAGAATAACCATGACAAGAGATGAGATATGCATGGGACTGTTGAGGCAAAAATCATTTAAAATCTGTTTTTTTAACAGATTTTTGACATGGCGTGTTTTTTTTAATATGGTCTCAAAAGGTGCTATTAATTCAGACCTGTGTAATGTCCGCCATGCATGCCTCCATGGTGGTTACACACTGCATACAGATCATACAGGAAGTCAGGGGGGGCCACCTCAGGGCGTCGGGACTGCTTCCAGCCTGGTTGGAGGTGGGGTTGGAGAGGGGGCTGGTGGGTGCCGTGGCTCCTCTTCACCACATGGGGCGCCATGTCCAGGCCGGTCAGGGGGAAGCGCACCAACGTGGTCAGCTTGTTCCTCCGTTCTCCCACCTGCCTGAAGCGCTTCAGGTGGAGGATGAGGATGTCAGGGAGTGTCCACAGGCTCATCTTCACCATGCCCTGCTGCAGCTGCTTACAGTGGGGGCACTTCCAGGCGTCATCGGGGGCTAGCTGGTGGAAAGAGGGAGACAAAAAACGGTGAGGAAGAGAAAAAGAGGGAGTAGGCACAGCGATGCAGTCAGTAGGATTGCTTGCTGCCTGTGAACATAACAGGGCCTCAGTTATAAAAGGTTCTTACATTAAAATCTAAGGTGAGTCTGTGATTTAAAAAAACTAATGCTTGAAATCAGCCTAATCTGAAACAAAAGTAAAAGAAAAAGAAGCCACAACATTTTTCTTTTCATTAAAAAAAAAAGTGCTGAATGATTTTCTGTTCCTGTTGAGAGCTTCCCCTTCCTTTGATCATCTTTACTGGATTATGCCTTCATCTTACTGTCATTGCTAAACATAAAGCTAGATTACATGCTTGACAGTCATAACACGCACCAGTTCCTGTGGACAGCAGCGAACAACAATCAGCAGATGTGGCAATCATTCTAAGAGCACCTGCAACCTGAATCTGAAGAATGTAGATGAACCAAATCTGTTCTCCAACTTTGGTGCAAAATACATGAAAATAGTATTGTGAATGTAGTATTCATAATTCCCACTCAAAGCCTAGGGTACATGAATGATATTTAAGGGGTAACTGGCATTGTTGAAAAAGTGTAGAAATAGGTCAATGTTTACCTATTATTACTTATTATTACTTATTTACTCTGTGTAACATATCCAAGGAGGGGTAAGGTAAAAAGGAAATGAGGAAAAACCTCAACAGATCGGTTACTTTCCGATTTCTCGAAGAAAATATGGTACAAAGCCGTGCAAAATGAGTTGAAAATCACAATGACACAGCACAAATAACGTGAGTAGAGAGAAATCCTTGGAAATACCCTTGTAGATCATCTTGACACTATAATATTTTGTAAGATAGTAGGAGATGACAGAAAAAAAAAGAAAAGAAAATGAAAAGATTTACTTGGGACCAGTGGCGTCAGTGGAGAGAGCCAAGATGATCTTTCCCTCACAAGCATCACATCCCTTGTTTATTTAGTATTATCTATTAATAAAAATAAAACATAAACTATGGACACTGAATTCATGGCTCATAAATTCTAAGCGTATCTTTGTCACTGAGCTAGCTAGTGGTCTGGCTGGCTGGCTACTATAGGCTACGGTAAAGGAGGTGGGTGGTTGATCAATGTCTTATCAATACCTTTGCCTATTACAGAATGGCAAAGCTCTAGCTACCTACATCTCTACTATGACAAGTTACAGGGTGCAAGAAAAAGGCCATTCAATTACATTTTGGGCACTTACCTGTGACCTTTTGGTTACAATGCCATGACAACTGGAAGACTAACTACCGTACAGTACCTGTTCCTCTTTGGTGTAGAGCTGGAAGCACTCATTCAAGGTACAGCTGTACTGCTGGACGTGCTGCTGCTGCTGGTTCCTCACGCTCTCTGCATCCTTCACCACCTCCTCATGAATGTTACCAAACAGGCTGAGACCCAGGACGCAGAGGGTTTGTTAAATAATGTGTGTGGAGAGACTCTTTTTTTATTTTTTAGAATAGAGCAGAAGGTGGTGGGTCTGTTACAAGTTAATATTATCGGACTGACCAGTCTTTGATTCTGTGCTCCCACTCGATGATGAGCTTCACGTGCGGAGGTCCTCCCGAGCCACACAGCTTCAGGGCTCTGCAAGATATTGGGGTGAAAGGTCATCCAGCGTTGAGCGAGGCGACGTCTGCACAAACTGACAAATCCATTAACTGGGTAAACATTGGATCTTTCATGTGTGACACCGTGGCTGTTTCTCGAGGTGCACTTGTAAGCTATGAGACATTTACAGTGGAAATAGACAGTATCATGCAATAACAACAACCGCAATGAGAACCCAATGAGTGTTTTCATCCACTAGGTGTCAGCATGAGTATACAGTATAGGTTTGGCATTGGGGATCCTTTAGGTAAACTAATGTATTCTAAGCTTACAGGGCACTTCAAACAGACTTTCATTACATGGTACTGAAAATGACTCCTCCGAGGAAACCCCCTGCTGATCTCAGCTCTGTTGACGCACAGAGGAACAGCAGGAGTCTCCCCAAAGGCTTCATGCCTCCGTATGTAAGACTGAACGTACTGGTACGACTGAACTGTACGTGACACTGTCCATATATCTGACTACCAGTGAGCAACAAGCAAACTGTGAAAAGTCAATCAGCAGGTCCTCGGCAAGTCCTCAGGTCAAAGAAACACAACATTATGCCATTATGTTGTCTTAAAAGGCATTAAAAGTTCACATCGTAGAGTACTGGCGCTTTTCTGAGAGCATATTTCTGAAACATTAGAGTTTAAACACCTTCATTCGTTTCTAGGATTCAGTTCTACACATTTGCATTTCAAAAGACTTCAGAAGTGTTTGCCCCCATCAGCACCATTCAATGAATGAATGAACTTTTCTTAGCAACGACACAAATAGTCCTTTTAAGTTCTTGCCAAAATGCAATTCATTGTGCAAGTCATCAGACACCAACTTGTGAAAGGAATGAAATGGATGCATATTTCCATTTTAGATGCAAAATCAGTCTCACCTGTACAGTTAGCATGATATAGATTTTAAACATTAAAAAAATCAATAAAATCATACATCTGTACAGTCAGTACGAATCCTTAAAAGATGGTGCCATTAGCAACTTGCTACACACTGGTATATAGCATATGTGTTCTTATGTAATGTATGGCTCTTCCCGGGAGGCCTGTGTGGTGGTGGTGAGGAAACCAGGAAACCTTCTGACCCTGCCTGCATTTGCTAGATGCTATTTTTCTTTGCTGTATCCTATTACTATTTTGCTGCTGCAACAACCCAATTTCCTAACAGGAATCATTCAATTTTAATGATTATCTTATCTTATCTTACGTTTTCTTTTCTCTTTTCTGAGGTTATCAAATCTAATCTTATCTTGAAAAGTTAGAAAGGGATGTGCAAGTGTGCATCGCTAGCTATTCACATTATCAGATATACAGATGAAATAACGTGTATACAAATGTGTCCAGATGTGCTACTGTGCATTGATAGCTGTTCTCATTATCAGATCATCTGCACATATGGAAGTGGTATACATCCAGAGATGTGTCCAAGAATATGTACCATATTTCCAGTGCTGGTCTCACCTGTCCACAGCAGGGTGGTAGAGCGGCCGCCCGTCCTGAGGTGACAGGTAGCTGTAGGATGCTGATCCTCCCACCACACGGATATTGAACAGCACTCTGGTATTCTGGAAGGAGACCACAACAAAAACATTGTGAAGCCAAGCACCAGATTGGGATAGAACAAGAAATAAACACCGGACAGAGTATTTGTATGCTTTTCATTCATACAGTATCTGCTTCCAGTACCTGGATTTTTCCTCCTACAGTCTATTTCTTGCTCTGCCCCTGACTTAGTTCCCATACATATTGGCTTACTGAATTTGAGATCCCCCTCCAATAAGTCTTTTGTCTGCCTTGATTTTATTACTGCTAACAGTTTAGACTTTCAATGGCCACAGAAAACTGGAGACTCTGCACCCTTGATTGAGGCAAAACCTTCCTCTCATTTCCACCTCACCCAGCTCTCCAGTAGAGGTAGGAGGTTATCACTTATACATAATGCAGTATGGTATGGTTTATGGCTGCAACTATCAACTATCAACCAGTATTCTGTCGATTAAATTTGATTTGAGGATTTTTTTTTGTCCTCGAATTATTTGAGTAATCGTTTCAGCCCTAGTTTACATAAACATTCATGAAGTTTCCTCTAACTATGAAAATATATGTTTTTATTTTCAAATCAACATTCCAGTGTGAGAAGAAAGGCCGCCACCACAGTGACCCACCTCCTCCCCTTCACCTCTGAGGATACCTGGCCCCTCTTCAATCAAACCCTCTGACCAGAAGTTACATCACCCAAAGACGCCCCAACATCGACCTCTCCACTCCTCATCACCACCACCAGTGTCCAGGCCCCGGGGGGAATTGACTTTTTATAAGAAAGCTGCTAACTCACAGGTTCTATTTCCCGACCGGTGTCTAAGCACCAAAGACTATAACTGTTCACAATAAAGTGATTCCTACTTTAACTTCTCTTTCTCTGTCATTTCTCCAATACGTCTCTCCTGACTGAACTGTCAGTAGCCTATAAGTATATGTACTTTGTATAGTATAGTTGTATGTATAGTTTATATTTGTTTAATATCTTTAGTCACTGTCCTTTTCCCCTCCTTCCTCCTTTTTCAATGTTCACTGAAGGTTACTCAAATAGCCTCAGTCTTATTACAATGTTTGCTAATTTACAGCAGATTTTAGGTTTTCCCAGAGTGTCAAAGGGTTGAATATTCTCTCTAAATTGGAAAACATACTTTCCATGTGCATGATACTATAAGAAAGCACAGGCTTCACTTGGGTATAGCAAGGTGTGGCTCTCTCCGTACCTCAGCCTACATGAGTCAAATCTGATCTTATCATTATAATGGAGAGCAATGTCATGTGTATAAATAAATTAGATTTGACAAATAGCAGATATGTCTGCTTGGGTGTCTCAACTTCCTTCTTGAATTGCAAGGCCACTGAGAGATACAAATATTCATTATTCATTGAAGGTTACTCAAAGCTAACTGACTGGACAGAACATTAGGATGACTCTTTCCACGACACAGTCTGACCAGGTGAAAGCTGTGATTCCTTATTGATTTCACCTATAGAAATTCACTTCCGTCATGAAGGGGAGATGAAGGTGAGTAAATATAAAAAGGGTTTTTAGTCCTCTTGACAACCGTGGATATGGATTGTGCAGAATGGGGTACAACTCAACAGTAGGAAGGTGACCCTAATATTGTGTAGACTCAATTCTAGACCTCATCCCATCCTATTCTCCGTATACATGCTCCCCTTCGGTCATATTGTCCTCAAACATAATTCACCCTTCCATTGTTACCGCCCTTTACTGGCCCCTACTGTCTTGACAGTCTGCATGAGTGCCTTTTAGACATTAAGAACTCGGATGTCCCCAAACTTCCTTCAACTCAATTATAATGAATCCAAAATTGTTCTTTCCACCCCCCTGACTTTCTAAAATATGATCCATAATAAACTGGGGATCTTAGCTTCAAATATGAAACTGGTTAAAAGGCTCTGGCTGTCACTCCAGTTCCCCCCTATGTTTCTCTGTGCTCCCTGCCTCCCTTGTGTATCTCCACCTTCCCTGTCAGTCTGTGTGGGTGTGTCTCTCCCTCTCCTGGCTCCCGCCTCTCCTCCACATCCAGTCTACTCATCAACCCAGCAGCATAAAACCCCCGGCTCTTGACCTACTCTTCGCCAGATTGTTCTGCCAACTCCCACGGTAGTCGCGCTCTTGGCCGCTCTAGTTACCTATGTTACTTGAGTATTTCCGTGTTTCCTCGTTCCTTGACTGACTGTATTCTTCTGTGTCCAGGATTCCCTGAGTCCTCTTCCCAGCGTGTCTCCTCGTTCCACCCACGCCACTTCAACCTGCCTGCCTGCTTCCTCACTCATCTGCCTAAACCAGCCTCTCATCTCCACCAGTGCAACCCCTTCCCCTTATCTAACATTAAACCCACTTTTCTCTACTACCTCTTGTCTGTGTCTGCATTTTGGGTCCAGAGGACAACCTAACCGTAACAGTACAGCCATGCTTTCTGCAGCTGAGAATTATTTTGAAAATTAAACCACTACCATCCTTGGTGAAGGCCATTCACATTTATTTGCTTTGATTTAGGCTATTGCAGGCTATTGCCATTCTCTTTACCCCTGCCTCTGTCAAAAGATTGCACTAATTACTTTTAAAGGATAGCATGGTTTAGCCCCTACTATATTACCAACCTTTTATCTCCCTATGAGCCTCTCCTGTCTGTTCCACAGTCCAGACTCAAGACCGAAGGGGAACAAGCGTTCTCCATTCGGACTCCTGTACTCTGGAAGCTACATCAGATAATTAGCTTGATTTAGCAAATTAAATGATTTCTTAAAAAACATTTTATAACTCACCTTCTGTAACAAATCGGAATTCTTTGCTTTTATTTGTATTATTATTATTATTATTATTATTATTATTATCATCTTTTGTTTTTCATGCTCTGTAAAGAGCATTGTAAACTTGCTGCATTGTAAACCTGCTTTTCAGAAACTGCTAAACAAATTAAACTAGTTCAAACACTCCTGAGATGGTGGTGTCTCTTGGTGCAGAAAAGGCATCGTGCAGTTCAACCGAAGTTCAACTGCAACATGCGGCACCTCACCATGGAGTGCCTTAGTACCTTAGGAAGAAAAATGAAAAGTTTTCTTCGGCTTCAAAGTTTAATTTTACAGAGAAACAAAATAAACCCGAAGATAATCAGACTACTCACTCATATCATTCTCAATTGAATAGGAAAGCCCGAGATGAGAAGAAGGAAAAATGCTAATATTACTCTGAGATCTGCTCAGATTGGAGGTGCTTTAGGAATGAAGGGGCTCTTTGCAAAAATGAAATTGATTTCCTCTCGTTCAAATGAAATCTACTGTGTAGCTGCTGGCTGAGCTCCAGCATAGATAACAACGCTGACTCTTGTGAAGAAAGTTTGGAACGGCCTGATGGTGGGAAGCACACTGCAGGATGCACCATCCTCCTGGAAAATACTGATATGCTGCTCACTTGAATCCACTGGAATCCATAACCCTCACAATACTTCCAAATGACAAATTCAATGTACAATTGTAAGTGTCAGGATCAAAAGTACATCATTAGTCAGTCACAGAATAAGCTGTCTATGCTGAATTCAAGATTTTCAGTTTTTTGCTCACCACATTCACGTTATATAAAACATAGTAAATTTGATCCATATTGAAACCCGAGTAACTAGTAACATTTAATCATATTTCTGCCTGGATTGTATTTTTTACAGTGTCCACTCATTCAAATACAGAAACTACCATGAATTTTAAGTTTACTGATCCTAGAGGAATATTTGCAGACTAATCCGTTTTCAAAATCATTAGTTATAGTTGCAATATATTGACAGGCCAAGATCAACATAAACAACATCGATAGCGACATCTCTCAGTCTTATCTATCAGCCTTCTCTTTGTTTAATAAGCCTAATGCGCAATTAGTGACCATTAGTAGTCTGCCATACTAACTTTACAGTGTGTGTGTTACAGACTGTACACTGCAAAAATGGTTATTTTAAGAAGTTGTGTAGTCAGTGTTAAATTATTATTTTCTTAGAGGAAAAAATACGGCAAAAGAGAAAAACTGTCAATAATAAATTTCATGTTTCCAAAGTCTTTACTTTGGATACATGAAATTATTTCCTCCTGTTGGCAGATTTTCTTTCACTTATATATAATATTTTAAGATTAAATTCAATATGAAATGATATTTTAATATCCAACCAAACCTCATGAAGGAATCTCGGTGAGTGTTTGGAATGTCCTAGAAAGCTATGAGGATATTTTCTCTATAATTGTCTTCAACCTGAGATAACAATCACACAGGACACACTAAACACTTATACTGTAATCACACTGCACTGAAATGCCAGTATGGATAAAGACAGGACAATGGGAGTGGATTCATTTCACAGGACCATTTGTCCTCATTTTGAGCACACATGCAGGGCAGTGTAACTTAGACCATATTATCTTCTCCTCGGCCTTCTGCACCAACCTCAGCATTGTGTGTTTATGGACACTGCAGGCAGCGAACTGTTTTGTGCTGCCTCGGTGCCATATGTTGAGAATACTTTTCCAGAGAAAACATCAACCTTTTCACGTGTTCAGTGTCAAAGTGCTATTTGCACGTCTGCAAGATCACAAGTGTAAACCAGAAATTAGTTTTATTTTCTAAAGACTTGGTTTAAGTCCCGCTTTGGGCTTAAGTTACCACAAAATACTTGTGGGTACATGCAAAGACCACCCAGAGCCCTGTGAATGATTCCAGTGGGATTGGAGGTTGTGCAAAACAGTGGTGTTTAAACAGTAGGGAAGGGGTTATTTAAAATATTATACATGCTTGTGCACACATCCCCAAAAGTCTCATATTTACAGTTGAAAAGCAATTAATTGCACGCCTGAACAGGAGAACCACCGGGGCCGTTTAGGAGACATTCCACTTTGAAAGTTTGAGGTTCAGTTTGAGTACTGTGTGTACTGTATATGTGTTTGTATTTGTTTCCCTCCCATCAGGGCAAGAAGAATGTGTATACGAGTATGCAAGGTGTATATGTGTGTGAGAAGAAGAGCGAGAAGAAGAATGAACAAATGAGCAGCCAAGATCTGGTCTATAGCTCTGAGCAAAGTCACCCCTGTCAGCGTGAGTGCCGGGGAGAGAGGAAGAGAACCTGTGGCAACTCAACACAGCACCATACAACAGTACACCTCTCCCCTCATCAGATCAAATCCCATTAGTTTTGTGTCTCCTTCGTGAAAGTGTGCTCCTCTCCTTCTGAGTCTCCCCTGGAATAAGCAACAACTCACGCTAGAACAGGTGTGTGCATGCTTGTCTGTGTTTTAATATAATTACATCAGTGCGGAGTCATCCGTGTGATATAGCATATCATATTGCTAGGTCTTCTTTAGTGAGCATTAGTAAGCCCACGCTAAAATTAAGATGTCAAGCAATGTCAAGAGGAGGCAAAATGAAATTAGATAAGGGTGGAAAATCCACTACAGATACTGTTTGGAGCATCCTAAGCTCCAGAAAACGTATTATACTGTACAAGCTGGCTTTTAATTAAATGGCTGACTGCATCAGGCACAAAGGAGAGAGAGAAATCCAATAGAGTTACTGAGACTTTCACACCTTTTCATCCTCACTCTCCTCCCCCCTCTCTCCAAACACTCTTCAATAACAGAGCAATACACAACTGGTCATTTGTTCATTTTTAATATAGCACCATGGTGTGAATTATGGGGGGGGGGTTGGCCCCCCTAGAAGAGCCTTAAGCCCCCCTAAATGGGCAGGGCAGACACTAATCTTTAGGGGGGTTCACGATTTTAATACAAAAAACACAATATTATTGTAAATAAAGCAACAAACATTACTAATTACTAATTTAACATCATTGTCTCTAACACCCCTCAAGCAGGCTATACCATCATTCTTAAAGGTAGTACGAGCAATTCTGAAAGTTCTTTGTTTACCTTATTAACTGCGACAGAAGAGTTGCGCCGCACGGTGCCGAAATGTGGACCGGTGTGGTAAATGTGGTGTCCAGAAGTCCGCTTGTCCAATATAGTTCGGTTACGGTGTTTCAGTACAAAAGTCCATAGTGCGGCGAACCACGGCAAAAATGCGGCTTCCTCGTTAAAGCTCGTTAATTTCCTGAATCCTTTCCTCGGTTTTCAGCGACCAAAGAATTACTAATTATATCACCGAAGTTCACCGACGTGAAGCCTGAGTGTTGTAAATGTGGTGTCCAGAACTCTGCTTGTCCGTTGTATCTTGGTTAGTGTTTTTTAGAGACAGAAGTCCTCACCACCATAGTCCAGTGTTAAACAGTGTTAATTACTCGACTCTGGTTTACTGATGTTGTGCAATG
>CABFOP010006417.1:297-10923 GCA_900683385.1 Anoplogaster cornuta
GACACCTAACCCCTGTTTGTCCACATGGCGGCGGGTAGGGCCCATCCCCATGTGGACAAACAGGGGTTAGGTGTCAGGGGCCCTGCCACAGAGTGCAGCACCCCCACCTTCAGCTTCCTTAGCTCAGCCATCGGCAGCCTGGTGTCCCACAGCCCTACGGCCTATAGAGAACTGGTGGATATCTGCACTCAGGTCAGACTTCTACTGTGATAGTGGACATATAATGCACATGTTTTTTTTCTGTTGATCTCTATTTAGATGTTGCAATTATAACTTATGTTAGGGAATAACAAGGAGTCCCATTCGGCCTTACCAGTGTATCACTCTATGGAATGAGGTCCTAAAGTTACCTGTCTAGTCAACAGAGGAATTCAAATCTTCAAAACTGAGACGTTTGTTGACGCTAACAGAGTCTCAAAGTCACAGTGGTAAGAAGTGTAGTGCGTACACCTAAAGGAGTTCAGCATCTACAGTTGACAAATGCAACAGGGTTGTGGTGGCCTTAGTCTTGCCATAAGCAAACTTGCATGGAACAAAGCAACGCCATTAGAAAACAGGAAATGGGAAGTGAAGAAAATACAGTACATCACCAAGAGGAAGTGGAAAGGTGTGCGATAGTAGTTTCAGAAAGATGAACTGGGATTGTCAAGAAAGGATATAAATAAGGGAATGAATATGGAGGTATGTATGATTAGATTAATTTCTATAACGTGCTCCCATAACCCAACTAGTGGCAGGGAGAACACCCCATGTCCTGTGTTTAGAAAAGGTAATGCTAATACAGGTCTTGTCAGAATACTTGTTCCTATAATTGTAATTGTAACCCTTCTCATAATACTTTCCTTAGGACCTAATGGCAGCAGCTACTGGAATAAACATCGGGGCGATCAGTGACCCCCAGCAGAGAGGTCGTCTGAGCTCCAGTCTGATGGGTGGGTACCAGGGAGCCCAGCAGCAGCAGAGGGACTACAAGGAGCCGCCACCACCTGCATTCCTGGTCACTCAGAGTCTGGTGTCCCTGCTCACTGCAAAGGGCACCTGCTACCATTACACCCCCGACAGGGCTGAACATGAGGCCAAAGGTGAGAGAGGGGGTGCTCAAGTAAAGTTGTGAGGTGTGAGGGGTCATGTCAGAAGGTTGGAGTTGAGATCTACAAGGTTCAGAATGAGATAGATTGTGTTTAGTTGGTAGTAGTCTTGTTCATTTGACAATGCAATTGTTTGATTACACAATGCAACCACATGACCTTCTGCATGTCTCTGATTGGCCCAGATGCAGGAAACCCAGGGGTGTCTTCTTCTTCATCTCTTCCCCCCTCGCCCCAACTTGGAGCTAGAGTGGGTCCTCTGGAGCTGGCCAATGCGTTGGCAGCATGCGCCATGTCTGCTAGGCTGACCAGTAAGCACCGTCAGTGGGCTGCCCAGCAGCTGGTGCAGGCTCTGGCCGCCTCAGAAAGGGACAATCATAACCGGCCCCAGACCTACAATGACATAGCTGGGGACTTGCGCAAATGTCCACTCAAGAAGCTGGAAGGATATCACAGCAAGGTGAGGGACCTGTACTTAAACTCAATGAATTGAGATTTCTATGAACAATGTCATTTAGCATTCTAACAAAATACTACAGATAACTCCCAGCATGTATTATTTCTTTTCACCTTGTAGACAGTACAGTTTTTGTTTTCTGTTAAACAAATAAAACTTGCTGGCTATAATGTCCAATAAAAATTCCACCTGAAGTACTTCAATTTAAAGAGAATACACCTATCTGCCAAAAATGGTTTTCATGAAAACTGGTGCTCAGATCAGATGTGCAAGTTACCATGCTCACTGGCAGACAGAGACAGGAAACAAACATGGCCTTACAATCTTCCTTGAATAAGAGTTTCCTCAAACCTAGACAAAAGTGTTATGCTCCCATTTTTTTCTGAGATTGTAAAAGTTTTGATGAGAACTCTCTTTTGCTTGTTGCTCTTGTTCTTGTTCTTCTTTTAGCCTATATTCTGGCAAGGGTTTTTAAATTACAAGGAGGTGTGTGGGTGGGGGTGTCTTGAAATTCCACTGGGTGGGAAGCTTTTGTTGTAAACCAGTACGGGCCTGGATAGTGAGGTTTAAAAGCCTGAAATAACAGCACTGATTGAAATAATCATAGAATGATTGGTATTGATCAACAACCCTATGAAACTCATTGTGCTATGGGACAGTAAAAATCATACTTATTGCACCTTTAAAGACAATACAAGCACAGATAATATATGACCATATTTCTCCCACGTATCTGGTAAACTCAAGTGTGCCTGGATTTTCCTAAATTGCATTTGTCGCTAGTAACAACAGTAAATACAGAGGAGTTTAGTTATTCCGGAGTTTTTCCATTTAGGTGACGAGCTGCTCCTGGAATAATGAGCAGAGTTTGCTGGCAACATGGTCTCAGGACAGGATGGTGAAACTGTGGGGCATCACCCAGAACTCTGCAGAGCTGCACACCACATTCTCCTGTATCACCAGGTAGCCTCTGCTTTATTAAGTCGATATTTATATCCAGAGAGGGATTCACTATATTCATTTATAAACAAGTGAGACAGCCACACAATGCAAGATATGTAGGTATTGTCTTTTATGCATGTCAACCATAATGCTCGTTCTCTTTTAATCATTCCCTTGGTACCTCACTATGGCATATTCCCTTCATATTGTCCCCGGGAGCCTCTATATCATTGCCAGATGATATACTAATGATTTAGTTGAGTTGATGTGATTAACGAGTTTAATCACAGAGAGGGAGAGGATGTCCCTTTTGACGCAGGTAGCATGATTGCCAGCCAAGCATAGCTGCCGTAATGATCTGTTCATAGGCTTCTGAGGGCAACACAGACGGGCGTACACCATAATGAAATGCCTCGCTTATGCCATCAGAGAACTGTAGCCGTAATGTTTTCCTACGGTCTTGACTCCTTGCAGTAAGACAGACAGAGAGAGCGCTGAGAGGGCCGGTGGAGCTCATCTGTTGTCCCATGTGTACTGGAGTGCAGGGGGAACCTTTTTGGCTGCCCCGGAGAACAAATACATCAGCATCTTGTCCATCACCGGTTAGTTTGGCCGTCTGTCTCTTCATTGGTCTGGCACACCTCTAATTCCATCCCAGCTATGAAAATATAAATATTTAGCATTTGTTTCTTCAGGTGCCTAATCACATCAGTTATTATGATCACCTTTCTGTTGCTTCTCTCCAGGATCCCACTGTCATTTGGAGGCCCAGGTGACGTGGGTCACGGCCCTTTGCTGGGCCCAGGCCCTCAGCCCCTTGGTTCTCAACCAGACAGGGGCCTGTAAGGACGGCCCCGCAGAGTGCCTGTTGGTAGGGAGGCTGGATGGCTCACTCTGCTGGCTGCAAGTCACAATGCAGGACTCAGAGCTCTGTGTTAAGAGCACTGAACTCACCCACTGCCACAGGAAAGAAGGTGAGGTGACACGTGGAGATGCAATTGTAAATCATTCATAAATTGTTTGTTTATTGTGTACCTTAATACATTTAATGTTCAAAACACCATAGAAGATGGTAGTCAGTGTTTCAGTGACAGACTGTTTTCAATACCTTGCATTAAATGACAATTCTGGGCTCATAATATACTTAATGATTAGTATACTTCTACCTACTGGACTGTTTCTCCTCTTCTGGTCTTTCCTAGCCCCCCAGTGTGTCGCCTGGCACAGTGTGGACAAGCCTTTTGCAGTGGGCTACCCGAATGGACAGATCCTCCTGGCCACAGCTGAATCCTGTGACAACGAGCAGCCTCTAGTGCTGTCGGTCTTCCATGTTAGTGTGCAGAACTCAGGCTACACACTCATTTTGATTACAGCATGCTTGACAGCGCCACTAAAAACACCAGCATGTTAGTATGTGTACTTAAGTAACAAGTAGAGAGAACAGCACAAGAACATCCCTAGTATTCTGAAAGTGCTATTCTTGTGATATAGAACAGGTTTATAGGAACCTGTATAATAACATACTGTGATGATCCACTGTATGATGATGCTCTCTCCTCTTACTGCCCTCCCTCCCACTCTATAGGAGAGCGTAAGTGCCCTCAAGTGGGACCCCACAGGACACCTGCTGCTGTCCGTCGGCCGTTCAGAGGTAGTGAAGATATTGGGGTGCTCCGGGGGCACCTGGGGCACCCTCCACTCCCTCTTCCACACCGGCACCGTCAGCGTGGCTGAATGGTGCCCGCTCCCTGGCAGAGCGCCCCATCCCAGGCTCATGATGGCTGTGTGAGTGTACACAGTAACTTGATTCTTGAATATCGTTTCTCTTCATCCATACCCCCTTTACATCATCCCTTCCTTCCTGATTGATGCCTCAGTAGTCAGTTATAGGTTCCTTTAATCAATAGTTTGTTGTAGAGCCTTTCCTAGCTAGATGTATTGATTTGATTCATCTTTTCTTTTTTTTCTTTTTTCCCAGCGGTTGTCAGAACGGTGCTGTGTATGTGTGGACACTGCCACAGGGAGGCACCAGTGTGTCTCTGCCCAACATATTGAGTAGCTCCCCCAGCCAGGAGAAGAGCAGTGGTGTCAAGGTCAGTTTGGATTTGCTGTTCCCAAGTGGCTTCTTTTTTTTTGCAGACTTTGATAACTTAAGATTTGTGTTAAAATATTAGTTTGAGTCCGCTTTTTACTCACCACACATTTTAACTTTGACCAATGATGTTAACAATTACCACTGTGCAATCACACTTTTATTTTGTTTCCTGGTGAAATCCTCTTGTTTCCGTTGCATTCTCCAGCGTGACATCGCAAAGTGTGCGTTCACACTCAACGGCCATATCACAGCAGTGAAATCCCTTTCATTCTGCCCCAGTGGACTGGCTCTGGTGTCTGGAGGGATCGGGGGACTGCTCAACATTTGGTCCTTACAGGTCTGATTTAGAGTCAGTACAAAGATCATTATTTCGGTGACAGGCATTATAGGATGCATATCATGACACGACCAAGATGATACAGTACAATAATGTAAGATAAACGTTTCATTTTAGGACTTTTACCAATCCTACTTTCTCTATCCTTTTAGGATGGTTCAGTATTACAAACTGTGACAGGGTTGGGTTCAGTGATCAGTACAACCTGGATACCCAATATAGGCGTGGCTGCCTGCTTTGGGAGGTCAAAGGTAAGTTTGCCTCTTCACAGCGTTATTCCTCTCAGACCTCAAAGTAGCTGCGTTATCACAGTGTTGTCTCCCTCCTGCTTCTGTATATAAGACTACGTTCAGACTGCAAGCCTTAGTGCTCAGATACGATTTTTCCCCCCCGATCTTTTAAATGTGGCATATATTAAATTCCATTATGAACTGGTCACGGTCCTGAACTGACCCGCATGCGCAAAAGAACAATAACGAAGACGTCACACGCAGCACGCTGTCGTACGAAAGTAAACATGGAGGCCACTGAAGTCTGCGTTGGCGGTTTAATGTATAAGCTGATTATAAGGAGGTCGAGGATGAGGAGAAAGAGCGACAAAACTTTAATTGTGGCTTTTTGTGGAGCAATGGCTGCTACGGGCCGGTGATCCGACCACGACCGCTTCGTTGGTTTGAGTCTTTAGCTTCTTTGAACTTGGCTTTAAGGCTCTTCACTTTTCTCTGACACTGTAGCCGTGTTCTTCTGTGGCCCCGTTCAGACATTTCTTTCGATACGTTTTTGAAGTAAGACCAACTACTTAAACCAAGCTTAAATTATACATATATGAAAATTCACATCAAATATATTTTGATTGCATCATTTTGCAGCATGAATTTGATGCAGTGTCTGCTTTGTCATTGTGTTTTCCCCAGGATGTTTTGTTGATCTGCTGCACTCCAGATTGGATCAGTCAGAACCATGTGCTGGCTTCCTGTCGCATGGTCCTTAGAAGCCAGAGCATCCTGGGTCTGAACCGGGCCCCTTGTATGGCTGTCTTCCTGGAGAGGCTGCCCTTACTGCTGCAGGAGCAGTACACCTATGAACGGGTTATTACTGAGTCAATGTTTTTAAGGTGTATCTGTGGTGTGCGTCGACTTTAATGGGATGTAAAATGGCCTTCTGTGTCTGTCAGCAAAGATTAATTCTGAGACAAGAGACGCTGTGTGAAACAAGGCCAATGATAAGATGAAGGTTATGCAGTAATGACTGGAAAATCAGCTCAGAGGCATTTACACTTGTTTGCACCTTCACTGGATATTAAGGATTCCTCATCTTACATTTGTGGGCACCATGTGTATAATGCTGTGCACATATGCTGAGCGCCTCTGTCCTATAACCTGCTTTTCCTTTCTGCAGAGCCATGTGACAGGTGGTGACCAGTTGGTGCACAGTGCCTTCCTGCAGAGTCTGGCCTCGTTGACTGTGGGCTTGTGCCTGGAGCAACACCTGTGCCGGTATCCACAGCCCCCACACCATGCTAGCCCCGACACCTCTTCTTGCCCGTCAGAGTGGAGCTGGCTGGCCACGTATGCCACCACTGTCCGCAGCGCTGAGGCTATTGCCAGGGGCACGGCCTTCCCAGAGTCCTTCATTGTTCCAGAGTTCCAAGAGGCGGGTGGCATCAAGATCGCCAAGGCACTGGTGAGGAGTGACATTGCCCTCTGTGTCAAATTGTGTGTTTTAGAAAGTGGAGTGAATGGCGGACACTGAAAACATTTCATGAGGCGTTGGTACGCATTTTATTGAGACATTTCTCTATATTCTAGGACAATAGTAAGTGGAGCTTCAGGATGGACGAACAGCTGATGGCATGGGCCACCACCAGACCTGAGGTATTAACACATTCCAATACACCCTGATTTATTTTTTCTTGAATGCAGATTTGTCCATTTGGAATTAATCGCTCCCATGCTCCAGATTGAAGAATTGCTGACCTATTCAAAGCGAATAATAGCACAGCTCCACCACATAATTGTTGCCGTTGTTCAGTTTTTACTTTTTATTACCTTGAAAGTGCATTCCAATGACCTGCATTATGCAATGTCTCTTCAGAGACATTTTCATTTTAAGGTCATTATTTCCTTAAAAGGTGTTGTAAATCCTTATTTCTGTTTCTATCGCTGTGTTTCCTAGGACTGGCAACAAGGAGGGAAGAGTGAGGTGTACCTATGGGGGAACGGGCGTCATGGACAGTTGGCAGACACGGGAACCAACCTAATGATCCCCACTCTTGCACACTCACTGTCCCAGACACAACAGGTACACTACCCAGTTCAGGACACTGACTTCATGATATCCAATGGAGATCATATTGGCAAAACCAGACTGTAAAAGATTACTTAGTAAATAATTCTCACCATTTCAAACATGTTGACACCAATATTTAACTGTACCGCTATTATCCAGTCTCTAGAATTTGCCTAATCCAGAAATATAAATTGCTTTTTGTCCGAGGCAGTCTGCTTTGTCTTCACTTGCTGCTGGTTTCTAGTGTTTTTCTAGTGTGGATCTTTTCTGTCGTCACCCAGGTTGTGTGTGGTCAGAACTGCACATTCCTGGTACAGGCCAATGGGACAGTACTGGCTGTAGGAGAAGGCCAATATGGCAGACTGGGTCAGGGGAACTCTGATGATCTCTATACCCCCACTGTCATCTCCGCCCTGCAAGGTAATCATCCAGGGCCAACTATGTATAACAGACATCAAGCCTGAGCTGTTATGCTTTTAGATATTGTGACTGAATTTTCCTCCTACCTCTAATATTGTTTTTATTCACAACACAGTGGCAATATTAAATCACTGTGTATTATAATTTTATTTAGGCCTAAATTAACTTTACCCTGTTGACCCTTTAATCTGTGGGCAGGTTATGTGGTAACCCAACTGGTGACATCTTGTGGGTCGGATGGCCACTCAATGGCCCTGACTGAGACTGGAGAGGTATTCAGTTGGGGGGACGGAGATTTTGGCAAGTTGGGCCACGGCAACAGCGAGAGGCAGAGGAGACCCAAACAGATAGAAGCTCTACAAGGAGAGGAGGTGGTTCAGGTAAAGATAATTGCCAATACTTGGAATATACAAATACTTTTATCCTTTATTCTTGGAAGTATTAAGAAAATGACTATCAGTTAGATAATTAACAAACCATAAAGCACACAGAATAAACACAATAAGGACGTTTGGATGAAACATCCGGATCTGGTGTGGGGTGTCAACAGCATCTCCGTCAGCATCGTCATAATGTGGGACCATGAGGATGCCAACACAGCCCAGCCGCAGCCTGGAGAAATAACTAACTTCCAATACAATTGCAAAGCTTATCAAATATCATTCTGCCACTTCCCTGAGCACTCTTGCCCAAACCACTATTGAAGAAAAAATACAGATTAATTTCCAATCTTCCATTTCTTTAAAAAAGGAGATATTCAACATGAAATCATGTTTTTTGGGCTGTAAATATATTTGTATGACTTCTACAGTATATGGTGAAAGCTATCAATACTGGACATAAATTAAATATTGCATATATAATTTCAGCAGGCTGCTTTCAGGAGCCTGCTGACTTCTCTGCCTACTTTGCTGCTGAGGAAATGCAGAAAGATTTGACACACTACATGGTGCCAGTCCTCGGTAGCCACGACCCAAAGATGAGTCTTAGTTTCAGTCTGTAGCAATGCACGCTACCGGGACTGTGACAGACAGAGACAAGGCAGGAGGGCAGAGTCAACGGGCCAGCAGGACATTTTATTTGCAGACAGCAACATAATTCGGCCCGATATTGACGGGCTTCCCAGCTCCGTCTCGATCGACTGGCGCCTCTCCCTCTGTCTCGATGGACCAGCCGAGGAGTACCCAAAGCCGGCCAGTCTCCCAGGCTTCCAGGAACATACCAGCTCCAACCCCGACTGACCGGCTCTTGCAGGCTTGCAGCCCCCGGCTGTGTCCTCCGTGGACCTCGGTCGGTCGCCGCTGCCGGTACCGCTGGCTTTCACTCCACAGTCCGACACCCGATCCTCTCGATCGCCTGTCAGACTCAGTCATCCCACCAGCCTCTCACACTGACGCACGCTTCCTCACACAGTCACACACACAGGTTAAAAGGGCCGGCAACAATCAGCCTTAATTGGCCGCAGCCGGTACCATCAGGGAGAATCAGTCCACTGACTCAACTCTCTCCTGGATTCAGCCTCATCCCCTCCCTCCCCACAGTCTGCCACACAGTTGTGTGGTTGAAATGCATGCAGGGGGTATACTGACTTATTCTACTGGGACTTTTCCTGTGTAGATGTAAAATTAACAAGTGTGGCAAACTGAGTATAACCAATCACGTTTTTTTGTGGACATGTACCGTAACTCAATCAATCAATATGGATGGCCCAGTCCTGCTTTTTTTTGCTGGGTTATTTTTTAATATGGTGGAAATATTGAGCCTATGATGGGATGAACCCACTGCCCGTCGTCAGATCTTTGGTTCAATACTCCCGTCTGACCTCTGGAAAGACCACAGACAGGACAGGAGCAAATGTGCTGAGCTTTTCCTGTAAGTGACAAACATTTAGTTATCTTCAAATTATCAATTTTATGTTCATTCACATTATTGTCATCATTTTAAATGCAAGAGATTTACAAACACTTGGAACCTTTCTCACTGTTTTCCTATGTATTCCTTTAGTGTATGGGATTAATCAAAGCTATACAAATGTGCTAGCACTGTTTGCTAATGCTAACAAACATTTTATTACCAAAACTCTGGCTGTGGTGAAGTTATTACTCAGATCAATATGGTTTACTAGACTGATCAGTTATTTAACACTAGCCTTCTCCACTGGTTACCTTACAATCATATTCAGTGCTTAGCCTGTGACTGGGCTAAATAACTAATGTTAAGACAGATGACAAAAGCTAGTCAGCAGATATGCCAGCTAGATAGCTAACCTGTTAGCATTATGGTCTGCAGCTAAGCTAAATGATGTCTGACTGGCCTATTTGTCCTGAGTGCATTATATTTGAAGTAATTTTTTGTAATTGACAGGATGGAAGGAACATGCCAGAGGATGTCTGATGGGACGGGACCACTAGACCAGGACTTTCTGTCATTCTCATGTAGACTGAAGGCTGTTGGTCTGCTTGACGTAACCATACAGACAAGCTAAGCAGCTAGTCAGAATCATTGACTAATCATTTGTGTTCTCATCAGCTTGTAGTATCTGTGTTGTGCCCATGTTTAACATTTATTTGGATAGTAAGGCAATTATTTGTAAAAGAAAATTAAAGGTGCTACGAGCAATGTTCTGAGCTGCATTTTCGGTTATATTAGTAGAAATTGTCTTTATATCCCGACAGCAATCAATAAATCAAATGCTCTGAAAAGAAAAATGGAAAAAAAATCTGGTGTCTGTAGCAGTTGCAATACTGTAATAATCCTGTCCAATGAAATGATTGGATGGCCTACCTGCCTGCCAACTTGCATTCCCAAACAACCCGGAAACCCGACTGCGAGAAGTAGAGACGCGACGGGGGCCGTTACCGGCCTCACACTGTCCCCTGAGCAACACTGGGCAAGCGGTCTTCCGTACGCCACATTTCCCACGCCTGACGGGCGGGCGATTCGGCGCTGAAATTCGGTGCTCTTCGCTCGCCGCTACGGAGGTAAGAAATCTTACCTA
>CABFOP010006878.1:351-10917 GCA_900683385.1 Anoplogaster cornuta
TTGTCTCTGAAGTGGGCGTGTTGGTTTTGTGAAATATTCCGTAAATTTGAAGTAACGGGTCCATTTGTCTGCTCGGTCACGGTTCTGCTTCGTTTTTCCGCGTATAAACTGCTCAACAACGCCATCGCCGTTGCTAGGTGGTATTACATGTCACAGAAATGAATGGGTTTTGTCGAACACGAGACAACGACGATGGCGCTGTTGAGCAGTTTATACGCGAAAAACCGAAGCAGAACCGTGACCGAGCAGACAAATGGACCCGTTACTTCAAATTTCCGGAATATTTCATAAAACCAACACGCCCACTTTTGAGACAACTCCTGTGGCTTCCTCAGCAGTACTTTATTTGAGATTGGTGCATTTGTGAATAAGTGGGTCGGCGGCGAATTTTCATTTTCCTGATTTTGGGGGGCAACGAGTGAGACTCTACTGCAGTATGCTGGAGAGTCTCATGTGAGGCTATGTACCGGGCAGCCAATCGTGTGGCGCCGTGTTGGTTTAACTACTGCAGCTAAACTGGTGCTGTCCGTGGTGCTGCTGCCACTGTTGGGAGACCAAATGCTTTCTGCCCGTAGTTACTGTGTACCAGCAACTATTCTTCTTCTTTTTTTTTTCTGATCCACCACTTGGAGCTGTTGCGTTAAGAACACCTGTAGTGAAAGTTAATAGAATTTATTTTATTCAACCCAGGCAGTCCCACATTACAAATCTCTTTTTCAAGGAAGGACTGGAGACCAAGATAGGTAGGTAGGGTAGGGTAGGCAGGTACTTTATTTATCCCCGAGAGGAAAATAAAGTATCACGTTAAGCATAGAAGTTTCAGAAAAACAAAATGCAAAAAGGCACAAAGATAAATTAAAAAATACCATCAAAGCCTCACAAATAATTGAGCAAATTATGTTTTCTATGCAAGTGCTCAAATATATTTGATATCAAAGCAGAGGACCAAGAGCCTGTTTAATTTTAGAGACAGGAAAAACAGCTCCTTATTGAACTGTTAGAAAACCCTTTATTAAAATTTTAAGCTCACTAAGAGAGAGACCACCTATTTCAGCTTTAAATAAATTGAATGAGAGTGTCCTCAGCTCACACACCAGCATTGTCTGATGACTTTCATATCCTGCTTCTAGGCTGAGGGTCCCTGGAGGCAGACTTGTGTGTCAAGAGCCCCAGAGTACGTAAATGGTCTGTTAATGTAAACCTTGACTGCAGTTGATGCTTGGTAGGTCTACGTATGTAGTCAAGCTTGTTTAGATGCAATTCACCTGTTCAGTGTGATAACAGCTATGATGAGAAAAGGGTTTCTATTGAGATATAAAATTGTCGCGATGTATTCATCTGGCAGAAGTGCTTTGTAACCTGCTTGCAGATGGGGAATTACTGTATTGTCAGGATTACTGAGGTGTAATAGTATTTATGTCCGACTTCAGTGACAAAAGTATTTTCTGATATTTGCACGGTTGGTGCAATGTTGTTAGATTAGATTAGATTAGATTGCACTTTATTGATCCCCTAGGGGAAATTCAGGTGTCACAGCAACAATTCACAGAATGTACAGTAGGATGAATAAGGATGAATAAAGGTAATATAATATAAATAATATAAAACTATACAGAATAAAAAAGTAATACCGAATACAATACAAAGTAAAGAAGTGTCTAAAAATAAAAAGATGGAGGGGTGTCATGGGCAGAACACACTGGAAAGAACACACTTTAATATACTTTAAATGTATACTTCCAACATTATCATTAGTTATGTCATAATATAAGTTTGGAAACCTTGAATCAGCAGTTTAAGTACCTATGGTTATTAAATTGGCATTGTTCATCCATGTTTTTGGACAGTTTTTGGACAGTAAACATTTTTGCCCTGTCTGGGCTGATAGGAACACACAGACCAGCTTTACCACCAAATCTTTAGTACTGAGAATGTTTTTGTTGTTGTTGTCATGTGAGGACTGGATCCAGGCAAGATCTTACTGACTGAATGAATCACTATAGGAGTGAACATGTCATCACTCACAAATGTACAAGCAACTCCTGATATGAAGCTTCTGTAATTCATAGTGAGATAATGCTATTGCTAATAATTTCATATTTGCATTGTCAGAATTTATTTTTACCCTTTCACCTGTCTTAAATAATTCTGTATTTGTTTTTACTTTACAGAAGCCACAAGGGTGAAAATCAGTAGAATATTATTTATTGTGCTCATTGCATTACACAGGGTGGGTAAATAATACATATTTGTTTAATGGCCACAGTCAGCAACAGTAACTTTCTTAAAACTAGCTGTAAAAATGATGCTTGAGTTTATCAATCCAGGCTAAAAAAACAGGTCTAATATATTAAACCAATTTTAAACTAATTACAAATTACAAAAACTGTAAATTACAAATCAATCATTATGTGGACTATGTAATTTAAATTCAGTGCTGTGTTATGCATTGAGTTTAATTAGCACTGTTGTAACGAGGCTAAACGATATTTAACTTAAAACGGTGAATAACAGTGGGCTTCAATGTATTTAGCTGACTACCGTAGCATGTGGTCGACCATCGTGTTTCACAATGCATTTCATGAAGTAATGCCTTGTACAATTACAAACAGTAGTTGGAAATGATAGCTGGGTTACATGTGGACTTGAGGGCATGAAGGCTCTGCTTAGTAGGTGTGTCCTGCCCTGGGATACAAGCTGCAAAAGGGAATGCACATTTGCAGAATGAAAGCATACGGGGCCAGATAGGAGAGAGCAGATATAGACGAGGAGAGAGAGCAGGAAAATGGAACGCTGAGTCGCCCCACTGGTTGTGCCGCTGCCTAGCGAGTGGGGCCTTTGAAAGGACGGCCAGCCCCTTCTCCACAGCGTTTAGGGACGGTGCAGGATGCCCGCTCTGATAGTGCCAGCTGAACACCCTGCCGAATTCTCCAGGTCTCCGTCCGTCTCTGTGTCCTAATCTCTTTAGGTGTGATGTGCCCTGGAGAGGCTCGAGCACAGCCCCGCGGGTACGCTGTTGTCTAGGAATGTGGAGTGTGGAAATGACGGGGATTACGGGGAGACCGGTGTGGGTGCCCGTGCGCCGCTATCACAAAGACTCTTGGCGTCCGCGCTGCTCCCCCGTCGAGTCAATATTTTCCCTTTTTAGGACTGGGGCTGCAGAACTGCATCTCCGTGGCACTGAGACGGATGTTTTGGCCTCTTATGAGTTTCTGTGCTGAATGGAGTAAAAATGTGCGACTACTGAGGGAAAATGAGTGAAATTGAGAAACTGATGAAGGATGAGAAAGTGCGATGTAAAATGATGGCAGGTACCTGGCGGCTCATAGCAGGTGGAATGGAGCTGTGAAAACATTTAAGCTGTGCAGGTGGAGCAGTTCTGGCTTCAT
The DNA here is from genome assembly GCA_900683385.1 of Anoplogaster cornuta. NCBI lineage: Eukaryota > Metazoa > Chordata > Actinopteri > Trachichthyiformes > Anoplogasteridae > Anoplogaster > Anoplogaster cornuta. The sequence goes on from CABFOP010006878.1 coordinate 3,741, forward strand.
GGTCCATTAGACTGATAGGAGTTGGGGCTCTTTATGAGGCAGAAATTTAGGAATCATAATACACTATTGGCAAAGTTAAAAAATAAATGAGGCAGCCAGTGGCATCTGAAATTCAACTGCAGTCTTCCGTAATGTTGGTACTGCATCGGGGCCCAAGTTAAGTTTTTCAAAAGTAAAATGTTTATTTTAAATAGTTTTTCTGCTAATACTTAAATTTTTAAAATAACCAGCTTTTATTTGTTATTAGTGTTATTGTTTTCTTTACATTTGACTAATGTGACGTGTAACACTGGAGGGCAATTCAGTCTTACCCATGCTTTTTTTAAACTGCAACCTGTACAAAGCAATTTGTTACTTTCACTATATGTAGTATATTTATTTAGTAGGCATCTTGCATAGCGCAATGTTGGGTAAATAATAGGCTGATTATCCTGTCAGTGTTGATGCAGGGAAAGAGGCCACTGTTTCAGTACCAGTAGAGGGTGCTGTCTTGAATCCAAACATTTATCAACGTCATTTAATCTGAACCAAATTTCAATTTTCATGAGTGGGAGATGCAAACATTGGGTGAGAAATCAGTATAATTCGAAACGCTCTGGGTGTATTCTGGCACAAATGGGTTTTGTGCCCAGATGCATTTAGGCTGCCTCAAATAGCTTTTAGGTTGTTTTTTTTCCTTTTCTGTTTGTGCTGCGCCCCACACAGAGCTCGTCAAAAAAAATTGTGCAACCAGCTCCTATTTTTACAGCTTACCTCATTCTGTGACCGTCACCAACGCTGCCTTTTTGTATGTACCCACTGGACTAAACGAGACACTGGGAGACATTGGGAGTGTGGGAGCAGGAGAGAGGCACGTAGAGTAGCAGGAGAAACAGAGGAAGGGAAGAGACACTGGTGCACAGGGAGGTTGGGACTGGAAGCATTATTCTCAGATCAGCATACGTGCGTCTTTGTGTGACAGAGTATTGGATAGAGAGTCTAATTGTGTGTGTGTGTGTGTGTGTGTGTGTGTGTGTGTGTGTGTGTGTGTGTGTGTGTGTGTGTACAATTGTGTTAATGTGCTTGCAAGTGTGCTGTTTTTCTCTCTGCGAGTTGAAAGTTAATGCTCAAACTAAGCTGCACATACCGATTCACATCAGGCACTAAGCACTTTTATGGCATCATCATGTCATCCATCTTATTTTTTAAAGGTTAGATTAGGTGATCAATGAAGGAAAAGAAACCACACACTATGGCTGTAGATGCAAATAAGATTTACTGGACCAACGTTTCGAAGGCTACGGACGAAACGTTGTCTTATTTGCATATAGAGCCTTCGTTGTTTTCTCCGTTGCGGCACCTCGCTGAGGTTTTGCGGTGTGCGTTTCCTCTCTTTTGATAATCATAAGGTTAGGTGATCAAAACATCCATCAAGCCTAAAGAATCCATTACATAAAGTTAGAGAAGTGTAGCTGAGAAGCTGAGAAACTTTAGTTCGGTGGGTATGTGATTCATGTCTTTATTCGAGCTTGACTCAGGCTTGGTTGTGAACTTGAGATTGATCGGTTCTTTCAAAAGAATTCTCTGAAATGTGTTAAATCACAACTCTGTGTGTCCTTCTGGCTGAGTTCAAGTTGGTGCCTGTGCTTTAGTGCAGCCACACAGCTTAAGGCTCACTTTCTGTATAGGTTCAGATGAGATGTAACGATACAGCGAGCATGAAGAGTGTGCAGCATACGGTATGTGCCTTGAACTGAAGGAACTCACTGTGCTCTGCATTCTCCAATAATGAACAAATCTGAGTATGTTTTTGAACCACTCAGGTCATGTAAGGGTCCTTTACGGTTTCAAACAATTTGACATAGTTCCTCAACAACTGTACAGGAGTTTAAACATCAGGTAGATGATAACTGATTTTTGGCAGTATGTAATCAAGACACACTAAACAAAAACAGTAAACATAAGACACCAAATACAGCGTTTGAATATTTTATTAATATGTAGAAAATGTATTAAAAAAGGAACTATATAGTACATGTTTAAGTCAAACTAGAGCTAAAGTTGACGGTAATAACCAATATTATCCAACAATAAATCCTTACTTTCAGGATATATGAGCTTTTCAACAGTTGAGATCACATTTACATTTTCATGGCAAGATTTACTATCAATGCAGTTATCTGATTTATATAAGAAATGCCATCACTAAAACTGGTGGTTTATCAGTTTATTAACTTATAGGTAAACCCATGAGGAGAACTTGTTTCTTTTTTACCATAGAACACCTTGTGTCATTCTTTTTACAATGTTGCATCAGTCAAAAAGTATTTTCCTACATTTTGAAAATAAATAACACTGAAATAAATAAGGGAAACAAATGAGCTTTACATACTATAAGCTCAGTCGGTAAAACATTAAAGTCTTCAAATGTTGATACAGCATGAGTGTATTCCAGTGATTGAATTTTAAGTTCAGTAAGAGGAGATGGAATATCAAGGTGCTCTATTCAACCCTGATATATTGAGGAACTGAATTAGAGTAGCATGCCCTTGACATGATGGGGGGGAAATAGCATATTATTACCATCCTCTCCTCTCATATATATACAGTATATATTTCCTCAAAAAGTATTGTAGAATTTAAGTGATGCAGAGTAACTTGTTCAGTTTAGTGATTACTTTGATGCTATAAGGAATCACATCCCATTATTCAAATGATCAAGAAAACTGAACCGTTTATCTCTGTGTGTTTGAGGAATAGTGATTAGAATTGCAATATGTTTTAAAAATAAGGGTAATAGACTACATATTTAATGTATGGTCCAGGCTGAAGAAGACTAGGAAGCCCTGTTCCTTGTTCCGATTTGCTCAATATCTAAACTAATTATGGATATTATTGAGCTTTTCCTGAAAGCCCCCAATAGTGACATTACTGACTTCTTGATTAGAGTACTGGATACAAATGTAGTTTTTCTCCAGAAATACTTGTGTGGTTGCAGCTTAAAACTATGGCAAATAGTAAAAAATAATAAACATAGAACAAAATACAACTGTGGCATTGTAACTGATTGAAAACAGACTGAAATTGGTGAAAGATAACTGTGGAAAAATACTATTGAAAAAGTATCTCACTGAGCTTTTCCCTTTTTTAGAGATTTAAAGAGCACCTCATAGTTTGCCATAGGAGAAATCTCTCACACTGTAAGTTACATACATTCTGTTCCTTTTCTACAAAGCTTCATGACCTTTGTTCCTTGAATGCTGAATGCACTGACGCAAACTTAATCTATCTAGTTAATGAAATAAGTACACACCCTATTCTAGCATGAACCACTATGGGAGATCGATTGCATGAGCAGCTCTGAAACAGTCACTTTGATGCGTGGAACTCGGAGGAGATAAATCAGACCTGGTAAAGGTCTGACAGTTCTGTAAATTAGTTTGATTTGAACCCTTAATTCATTTTCCCTTTGCCTTTTTCCATTTCCACAACAACGATGTGCCTGATACTCAGTCAACTGCACTTCAAGTTTTCATCTGTACCTTACAACCCTTATCAAGAGCAACTTTTACCCAGGTAGGTAAATTCAAAATAAAACATATTCTCGTGACATTTGTTATTTACCATGAAGCCTTTGATTGCAATTTAGTTAGCATGCAATAGGCGCCATCCGTCCTTTAAAACAACACAAAACAAAGGTTAAAAATACAGTGGTTAAATTGGAAATGTTCCAAATGGCTTTGTGAATTAGTCTGCATCTAAAGGGAGAACACATCAAAAGACACATTTTCTTCATCACTACATGAGTATATTAGTAATAGTTTATAGGGATAATCACCATTGTTTTCAAGTCTAAAGGACAGCAAAAAAATATTCACAGTTCTATGATACAAGCCTGCTTTGCCGTTTCAATTCATTAAGAAAACAATTGAACAAATTGATGGAAATACATAGACAAATTAAATTTCCACTTGTTTCAATGGCAAATCGATATTTGGACTATATACTGTAGCAGGCCAAATAGGTTGCTTGCAGTGATGGTGACTTCGAGATCAAATGATTGTACTGAACAATGAATAGTTTCAACAATCAGAGGAGAGATTTAACCAGTTGTGCGTGGTTTTTCTAACACAGAGGAAGTGGGAAAGCACAAATAATACCGTATACATACAACAGGAAACTGCAGCCAAATAACTGCCACTGCCATGATGTCTGTCTGCTGTGTGATATGTGAACACTGTATAAAAGAAATGCCTGGTTGGCGAGGTGTAGATCATGCCCACCCACTCCATTCTTTATCATGTTTGCTGACTTTGTTGTTTCACTGGGGAGCTTAGGTAATGAAGCAAGTACAAGAAGGGATGCTGCGCTGTAAGAAAGATGTGGCTTTGCTCCACCCACTTTCTGCTCGCTTCATTATTTAAGTTCATCGGAGCGGAGCTACAGTAGCGGAAGGGGAGAGGCGAGGCGAGGCTAAATTATGCACCATGCCTTCCATGAGTTTCTTTTGCACATCATTCAGTGTTCACATTGTTGAAGAAAATGCCCAGGGACAAGATTACCATCATAGTCCATGAAAAGTGAGAATATTTGAAGAATATAGGGAAAAGCTGCTTCAATGACTTTGGTAACAAGAACTGACCGGCGTCTTTCTTAACGGTAGTCTCATTATGCACATCTTTGGTTAAATGTTATGTCTATCAGCACCATCTCTGCAAGCAATAACATCAGCAACAAAAAAGGGGGAAAAACAGTTCATATCAGTGTATCACATTTTGTTTGAAACTAAAGACCAGGAATAATATTTACTGCCCATGTACATTAAACAGTGGGAAGGGAAGGAGTAAATATTGAATGAACAACAATAGTTTTGCTGTGTTCCCTCTCATAGTGCAAATACTGTCCCAGTGTGGCTATCAATAAAAACTGAGTTTTGCTATTGATATTTTCATACTGCTTAAATCTTTACCCCAAGGAGAATATAATCAGTAGAATCATGGACAGAAAAATAAATCAAACAAATAGATGACACTGAATCTATTGCTGGTACATTGCTTGGTGATTGCAAAAGCTGAATGTTCACTGGTGACTGCAGTGCTTTTTTTCAGTCCAGTATTTGTCGTGATCTTGTTTATAATTACGTTAACTTAATATAAATCACAAAAACCAAGGCATTAAAATCATATTATGCAACAGATGTAGATTAACTTTTGTCACAATATCAGTTATAAAAATAGAGATATTTTACAGTTAAGAGTTTTAAGGGCATATATATTGTTAAAAGTGTTGTTATTTTTTAAACGGTTAAAATAATGCTAGCTCTCGTGCTCAGGAGGGCATCTCTGAGCACATTTCCTCATCCCAGAGAAAGGCAAATCACAAACTTCACAAAAAGCTTCTTGCTTTTGCCTTTCCTTTTTTACAGCAAATAGAACCATTGTCATTCAGATTATTTAATAAATTACATACAGTGTCTTCTATCATCTGAGTAGAAGTACAGCAGGGAGAGACAGCTATAGGCTTGGCAGGACCAGAAGCACAGATAGACAGAGTTCGGACACATTTTCACCATGGCTGCTATTTTGGTGCTTTTTGGATAAGATCTTTAGATCCAACAGATTCTAAATGTTGGTAGCATATTAATAATATTATTATTTCTAGGAATATTAAGAAGATATTAGTAGCATTTTGTAATAATCCCCTCTTCAATTCAGAAGCACTTTTCCCTTGCAAAAGGCTTATAAGTGAGTCAATGGCACACAAATGGCAGAGTACTAAAAATTGTCCGAACTCCATTTATCCATGACTCTGGGTTGTATGGAGGGGTTTCACTTATACAGGGATGGACCTCCTCCTCTTGCCACTGATGCTACGGTAGTTGAATGGCCTCATCTTCATCTCCACAAAAGGAATAGAGAACTCATGGCCTTTCCAGTGGTACCAGTTAATACCCTGTAACAGAGGAAGTGGGATTTCAGAGGCAGATCTGCTTAACATAACAGGTCGTTTTCACACTTGAGTATTGTTCGTGGAAGCGGCATTTGAGAAAATGACTTGGCATGAAAAATGTATAAAAGTCCCCAGACAGACCTGAGGAAGGTTTTACTTTTAAAATTTTTAATAAAGTATTTTAAAACTGCCCATATTGGCCTGGTTGACAAGAAGAAACAAATCTACCTTGGAGGCTGTTTGCACAATACCAACAAAAACAAAAAAAAATTGCTTTATTCGGGGTGATATTTGAAAACACAATCTGTGTAGAGTGTAGATGACAAGTCTTCGAAAAAATGTTTTTACATGGACACTCCAACTTAGTGGTGTACAGCAAGAGTGCAAAAAAATCTGACTGAACCTAACAAGAGCAGATAGGAACTTATTTTTGTGATTATTATTATTGTTCTAGTCCTGTTAATCCCCCTGCCGCCACCACCACCACCATCACCCCCACCAACCCAAATCATTTGTGCAGCTTTACACCGCGAGGCAATTTCTCTCTGTGTGTCTTTCCTTATGCCTGTCCGTCTTTCGCCCGCCTGGTTTAATTTAATGTCATCAAAACACAGAGAGCAAGAGAGGAACAGTGTCTGTGCAATGCTCCAAACCCCTTCGTAGTGCAGCCAACTCAAAGCCCCACACAACGCCTTTACTTTCTTTCTCAATCCATTTCAGCATCAGAGCTCATCAAACACTCACTCCCTCACTACGGCTGCTGAATGTCTATCTGTATGTGATATATAAACAAATCAATCAATAAAAATTGTGGTGTTTGTACCATTTTTGTTTCATGTCTTGAATAAACTTCAGCCTATTTCTTCAATGTATTTCAGTAATCTGAATATTTAGTTCAGATAAGCTCAAGTTTTTTTCATACAAAGTCCAAGTGAAAAAGCTTCAACTTCAACAGATCTATGACCGATCGATCAATCTACTGATCAGATGACTGACCTGACTGTGTCTGGACTCGCCGTATTTGCCATTGAGGTTGGCCCGGTGGCAGTTCTTGTACCACCAGGCTCCTTTGTAAGACAAGGCACAGTTAGTGACGGCGATGTCGTTGTCTCTGTCTTTTGTCGAGAAGGGCCGGCCCTGGTGGTAGCTCAGAGAATCACCTGCGATAAGGGGACAGAAGAAGGGTTAGGCGAGGTGTTCACTGAGAGAGAGAGAGAGAGAGAGAGAGAGAGAGAGAGAAGGAGGGAGA
>CABFOP010007565.1:7277-17308 GCA_900683385.1 Anoplogaster cornuta
GTCAAGACGATCAGTTTGCCTTCGGGCAACAGTGGCTAGTGCATCCCAAAATTCACCAGCCACTTTGACTATTTTACCTTGATTTTTAGAGGTGCATAGGACCTCCAGATTGTGGCTGGTTACATTCCAGAGTGGCTGTTGGAGTGGATGAGTTTATAGCCAAAATATACCAGCATTTTACTGGTTGAATGTTTGAATGTCTTTTCACCAGCAGATAATCAGATCTGGATTTCCCACCCAAATAAACTTTTATGCACTCTGTATATACACTGCTTGCCCAAACTTATTTGCCCAAGCATCTATTGCAGCCCAGCCATCCTAGTAGGGGCATCCCTCTCTTGAGTCCTTCCAGAGGTTGCTTCCAGTTTTTCCCTAAAAGGTTTTGTGGGAGTTTTTCCTTGTCCTCTGTGAGGCTCCAAGGCTGGAGGATGTCGTGTACTAACCATTTATTGTTTTCACACTTTGGACACTGTGAAGCCCACCGAGACTGTACAAATAAATGTTATTTGATTTGATAATGAAGAGGCCATTCATATGGACAATGTGTGAAGTCAATATTATGCAGTCAATTGTAAAGTTTTTGGTAATTTTAAGTCCAGCTACATTATTACATTAGTGCGTCTGCTACAGTTCCCTAGATAGTGTTACATAGGCTGGTCCCAGAGGAGAGGAAGTCAGGATGCCGGTAGGCAGGTCTGAGGTTTCGCTGTCGACTGGGTAAAGTTACATGCCCCCGGAGCTCATCTTCAAATTGTTTACTCTCTCAATTTCCTAACGTTGTTCAAAGAGAAAGATGAGTAGAAGACTGATTAGAGATCAGTGTTTTGGTTTCAACTTCACGCCATTTGCGAGCTACCATTAGTAAGGAGTTGTAGATATTTCACTGTGGACAAAGTGCAGTTTCATTGTGGGCAAAGTTGGATCTGTTTATTAGTATTATTATTACTTTATTTATACAGCACTTTTCATAACAATGGTGGTTTAGAGGCTTTCACACAGTAAGTGATGGCTGCTCGGAAGTCATTAATGTTAATGAGACTTGAGCAGTCTGGTAGGCGGAGTGGCAAGCGGGCTGGCTGTCGTGAAATTGCCACATCCGTGATCATCTCACGTCCGCCTACCAACCTGCTCAGCCAATGCTGAATCTGACTGAATTGTGAGGGCGTGTCAGTGTTTCCATACACAATTGGTGGGTGTTGTTTTTTTAATCGGATGGCATGACATGTTCATTTGTTCTTTAGTGAAACAAAAGTAAAAAGTAACATGCGTAACATTGTTGATATTCAGCAATTACAAATCAAATCAGAAGTTTATTGTGCACTTTTGAGGAATTAGGCAGGAAAGTATGTATACTGGTTTGTGCATTCCTCCAAGGCAGTTGCCATGGCCCTCATGGATTAGCTAGTGAAGGATGTCGAGGAGATTGATGGCATGCTGGGGTTAGGGACCTCTGGGACAGGGCATATGTTTACAGTCTACCAAAACAACAGCATAGTGAAATGGAGCTTTCATTTTTCAACATTGCCACCGCATCCAAGCCATCTGTTGATGTAGGTAGTACATTTTCTTTGCCTGATGGATGAATGGAGCTTGCTTCCATGGAGCTTGTTTTCCTACATTTGACAGATGGTTTCTTCTGCTTTTTTCCTAGCCAATAAGCGTTTTTAGCCACTCATGGTTCATCCTGGGGGTTGATGTTATTTTCCTTTGCATGGGCACGTACATCAAGGGCCAAACAAAATGAAAGCGAATCATTTTGAATTAAGTTTCACAGTGTTTGTGCGAAGTCAGAAGAAGAGAAGGCTTTTCGTCAATTATCTCTCTCTATCTCTCTCCTTCTGTCTCTCTGACAATCTCACAAAAACATACATACACAACCATGCAGTGTTTTGTAGCATGCCTGGATGTCCTTTTCAAACATTTCCACACCGTCAACATTTACAGGCTGTCTTCAACACCTCTGAGATATTCTGAGCATGTACAGGAAAGAGAGTAGCAGATGACAGACATGGAAGAACAGGTTTCCTTGTTCATCTCGCTCAGATTCTCGCTACTGTCTGGGATGTTTTGGCTTTTAAAAATGTCATCTGTTCATTTTTGTTTTCTACATGGTGAGGCTCTTTCTACAATATGGTGAAAGAGTGTCTATGTTGGCACTTTACTGAAAACTGCATGTTAGCATTGTTAGTATTCAACAGCCAATGCTAGCTGCAGGCTAATAATGTTAACTAACAGGCTAAAATTCAAAATGTGAAGTGAGGAGAATTGCGTTGTGAAGTGATGTTATTGTCCTTGGGGTTGTCTTGTATGAGAAGACACTGGGGACCTGTCAGCTTATTGCAAATCGTATTACAGCCAGTCATTCTGCGCCTCCACTACACTTGTTTATTTAAAGTGACTCTCAGTGTCTCACTTGTCAATTTGAGACATGTCAGAGGATCTGTGTCTGTGTCGGGTTCCCCAAAAGCATTGTATTACTGACAATAATTTTGTTAAATTATAAATGAGGGTAAAGTTGTGTTTTGGAAAACAGAACTCCTGCTCAGATGTCAGCAGGAGTTCAGTTTTTCTGACATGCCATTGCAGTAAATGTAGTGCAGTGGGATTTCATAATCTGGGTTCTACTTTCCCAAAAGCATTTAGCCTCAATTATCTTTTTTTTGCTATAATGTTTTTTTTTAACAGAAAACACATGAATCTCTCCTCCTCTCCTCTCCTCTCCTCTCCTCTCCTCTCCTCTCCTCCTCGTGCAGATCATCCAGGACCGTGTGCTGCAGCACACCTCGAGGAGTAACCTCATGTGGAACAGTCTGCCTGGAGGTCTATTCACTCTGCCTCAGTACTCCACATACCTGGGAGACTTCCCCTTCTACTACGCCAAACTGGGTCCGTGGATTATGCATACACACACAAACTAATATATATATATATATGCACACACACAATGCTATGCACACGCATTCAATTAACTGTTTTTCCATTTCTGAAATGAATGCTTATACGAACCACCTTAATGACACACTACGTGGTAAGGTCAGATAGCCTGTGATTTTCATTCACGACAGCTGGCCTGTGGCAGCCCTTGAATGCTAGTACATCTAACGTGCAAATCACCGTGACAAGTTATTTAATTCACATTTGTTTATTCATAATTTGTCACAGAGAAGCACACCAATTAGCTCTGCCATGTCGTGTGTGTGTTTGGTTAATTGGCCATATATGTGGCTTGTCGTTGACATTGGGACTATGTTGACTGGAACCGATTCCTTAGCAAGCCTAATTAGACTGGAGCAGTTGTACGCCAAGCAAGCGCATCTTGAAATAAACAAGGACACACCAAGAGACACACACTGCTTTCAAAAGGTGTTATGCATGATTGTCATGCATGACTAGAATTGGTCTTCTAATTCTCCTTTGGCTTGAAATACAAACAGTTAGCAACTGTCATCAGGTCAATATGGATGTTGTTGTGTTCAGAGAACTGAAACTATTGAGTAACACAACTGTAACGATGGTCACCACCTGGTTTTATATTTTGTATACTTTTGTATACGTTACTATCTAATCATGCATGATTAACAAATCTTCCCCTTTTCTTGGCTCATTGGTTGATTGATATATACACATCCAAATGTCTTGGCCAAAGACATTTTTAAGTTTTCAATTATCTCTGCTTATAGAACATAACTGTACCTTAGACTGCCACTATACTGTCTAACTTAATCTTGTCTGCAGTGGTGGAGTTGATTCAGCAGGTCACACAGACCTGGACTCTGACTCTTGTTGTTTCCTGGCTGTTTTCCAGGTATTAAGCCATACCCCAAATTCACAGCAATCATTCATGTGGTGACGCCACTGGTCTCCCAGTCCCAGCCAATCATCAAGCTGCTTGTGGCCGTGGCCAAATCCCAGTACTGTGCTCAGGTAATTCAAAACGATACTACTGCTGTTACTGTCACCTTGTTGCAGCCGGTGCCTGGTGTATGTAATGTAAACACAAAGATGGGCATCCGTGTGATGTTTTGCTTTATGTTGCCATTTTGTAACTACCAAGAATGTGAATTCAGGATTTGTGGATTCGGGAGTGTAAGGCTAGCCTGACAGCCTGTCACTTCTCTGTGCTTTTTTCCCTATACAGCGTGTAGCTGTCTCGAAGTTAGTAGGTAGTGCGTCAGTAGAGGAAGTTGTTCTTTGGCTTCACAAATAAGTAAAAAATAGTGCTCTGAATTGAAGTGAGCCTTTATTGTGGTTTTACATCTATACAGATATTGCCAACCTAGAAAATATAAAAGTCTTGTATTTTGATGTATCCCTCATTAGATGAATCCGATTTTGTTGATTGTATTCAGATGATCAGTGAGCTCATTTTCCCTCTGTGCAGGTGATGGTTCTGTGGAACTGTGACAAGCCTCTCCCTGCCAAGCACCGCTGGCCTGCCACCTCGGTCCCTGTCATTGTTATAGAGGGGGAGAACAAGGTAAAAGAAACACTGGTTTAGTGTGCGATCGCCAGCCCGTTCCACAGTGGAACTCCCACCCAGTACCGGCTCTTTCTCTTCCTTCCTGTCCAAGTGGTGCAACAGGGTTATCATCTTAGGGAAGCAAAACCACCATCCACCCAAAATATTGTATTCTCCAGATCCATTGTCATGAAGAGGATGAGCAAGATGAGTTTCTGAAACTGTCCAGAAACAAACAGCCAAACCTGGATGTGATTAATGCACATCAGAATTGAATGTACCGATGAGGCATTACATTACATTACATTTACATTTCAGGCATTTAGCAGATGCTTTTATCCAGACCGACTTGTAATTGCTAGTAATTGCTGAATTCAAGGTTAGATTCCCAAAATGGCTCACAAGGTTATGGCTATCAGGCATAAAACCCCACACAGTACATTTGAAAAAGCAGTAGGCATTTAGATCAGTATGCACATTTTTGCTAAAAATGGAAGAAGCCATATAAGCACTTTTCCGAATAACTTATTTTAGCAGAGAGCACCCAATCCAATGTTTTGCTTGTCTGTTTTGCATCTCACCACAGGTGATGAGCAGTCGGTTCCTGCCCTATGACACCATCCCCACTGACGCTGTACTCAGTCTGGATGAAGACACTGTGCTCTCCACCACAGAGGTCAGACAATCAGAACGCTATGGCAAAACCAGGAACCTTAATGGTTGCAGTTAGTATTTCTATATGTTTGTCACATGAAAACCAACAGCTGTTTATTTATTTATTCTTACCCTCATCTCTTCCTCTGTCTTTCTGTCTCTCCATCTCCGTCTCTCCTTTTCTTCTGCTCTCGTGTTGGTCCAGGTGGACTTTGTCTTCACAGTGTGGCAGAGTTTCCCAGACCGGCTCGTTGGTTACCCGGCCCGGAGCCACTTCTGGGACGGCAACAAGGAGCGCTGGGGCTACACTTCCAAATGGACTAACGACTACTCCATGGTACTGACTGGGGCTGCCATCTACCACAGGTACTGATATTCTGCTTTCTTTGCTGTTATACTCTATTCTTTTTTTGTTCTATTCTACTCTATTCTGTTCTATTCTAACACAACACGCTCCATTTCTCCGTGCTGCTCCATCGCTCCTTTCTCTCCCCCGTCTCTAGATATTACCACTACTTGTACACCACCTACCTTCCGGCCAGTCTGAAGACCATGGTTGACCAGATGTCAAACTGCGAGGACATCCTGATGAACTTCCTGGTGTCGGCAGTCACCAAGCTGCCACCCATCAAAGTCACCCAGAAGAAACAATACAAGGAGACCATGATGGTGCAGGTGAGGCGGGACGTGATGTTTCCCTTGTCTGAAGATGGAATTAGTTTTATAACTCAACTTCAATCTGATATTCAGAGTAATATTAATAGTAATCTGTTACATTACTCAGTACTGTTGATTCATCTTAATTTAAATACTAGGGAATGGAGACATGGTCTGGAGACATGGTCTGACTGAAAAATGAAACACAATCACATCTCTACACTGCTGTTGCCTGAAAGACAGAGCTCTGTAAGGAGAAACTATTCAAGAAAAGACTTCCATGCAGTCTAAACTTCTACTTAAGGAAACGCTCTAGATGTAACGCTTTATTAGCAATACCTTTTAATTTATTTTAATTTTTTTGCAAATCCTCCATTACCGTCCCATTTAAATCTGCCAGCTCCTGATTCAGAGCTCCAGTTCGACATAACTTTATTTTCCACAGTTTTGAGGAGCCGTATAAAGACCCTGATTGTTGTTATGGTGGAGACCTCCTCCGCTGCAGTATTGTCAGCTGGAGAACACAGAACTTCACTGATTTGTAAATGGACGTTAGAATGTGTTTTCCTACAGCGATGCCTTCAGTAAATAACTCATGAATAATCACAATAGGCTCCGAAAGGTCAAAATAATTGGTGATGCATTATTCATTCTCTTTGTCTCTTTCTTTATTTCTCTCCCCCCCTCTCTCTCTCCCTCCCCCCATCTTCTTCACCGTCTCTCTTCCTTTTGCTCCCACTCCACTAATCGTTTTCTCTCTTCTCCTGTCCCTCCATCTCCTCTCTCACCCCCTTCCCCTCATCCTCCTCTAAATCTTCACTGCCACCTCTCTCTCTCTCCCCCCTTTCCCTTCCCTTCCCTTCCATCTCCCTCCATCCTCCTCCTTCACTGTCCCCCAGTCTTCCCGGGCGTCTCGCTGGGCCGACCCAGACCACTTTGCCCAGCGTCAGACCTGCATGAACAAGTTTGCCAGCTGGTTTGGCAGCATGCCCCTGGTCCACTCCCAGATGAGGCTGGACCCGGTCCTCTTCAAGGACCAGGTGTCCATACTGCGGAAGAAGTACAGGGACATCGATAGGCTATAACCCCCCTGAGCCCCCCCGCTCTCTGAACAACACAGAGCGAGGGGGGGCGGACAGACCCGATCCATGATTGCATGGATAGATAAATGGTGAGGTGAATGGGACAGGGTACAGGGGGAGAGGAGGGGGGAAAACCAGAACAGAAGATAAATGGGGGACACCACACCTGCTGTCTTAGAGTCCTCCATTCTTCTTTCCTTTCTCCCTCCCTTTCACTAATGTGCATCGGTGGGGTCAGCGGTCGGGGTCCAGTGTGACCGTGATGAAGTAGGCTGTGTTTAGCTGCTGCAAACACACAGGTCCCCACTGTGTGCTTCGTGACCACCGCGCCGGCGGAGACCCGACGACTACAAACCGACGGACTCTGTCGTAACTGAAAGTGGTGAAAGTGGCGGAGTTGGATGAAGCGGCGTGCTGCTTCGACGACGTAACGGTGGCAAACCACTCCCCAACTCACATCCATCGAAAAAGACTGTTCTGTACACTATGCACAGGTTCAAGAGAGGTTTTTGCTGCCGGAATATTATTGATTATTATGACAATGAAGAGGAAAACACTATTTTGGATGTGTTTAGCTATTTTTTTATACAGTGAACGAACGGGCAGCACTACTCTCTCTGTACTGTCTTAATTAGAAAAACCAATGGCAGGGTGGTTTGAAGAGAGGCACGACGACCCCTCAGCCTCAGAACCGATCTATGATCTGATATTCACAGTGCCTCAAGTTTATCTAATGGCGTTGGGATCTGGGAGTCCTGAAACAGACTCGGTGTGAATGAGCACCTTGATCTTGCTGCTTCCCTTTTTTTCCCCCATGATTTGCCTTTTTTTTCACAATGGATGAAATTATGGATAGTCTAGGAAATTCATCAGATCATCATAAGTGGTTTGTGTTCCCCCTGAAGTACAATTAAACTACATTTTGTGTCAAATGAACAAACAGCATTGCCAGTCATTATCTGCCATTCTGAACAAAATTAATTATTTTCCCCTGTTAACAAAATAGTCCAAATCCACCATATCCACCATAATAAGCAGCACTCATATCCACCACTCTGATACCCCCTCTGAAAACACTAACTCATGTCAAGATTCCACCAACCTTGTTTTGTGAGGATATTATCCACAGAAACTGAGTACAAATTCTGGGAAAATTCTGTGGATGAAGCCACTGATTCTGCTATTGCTCATTCACAGTTTTCACAGCAAACCTGCATCATGTCTTCATATGTTGTTGTTGTTGTTTTTTAAAGGATGTATTTGACAAGCTTGAACCAGTACTTGAATGTGTGCTAGCCTGAAGTAGGATAGAGGATCAAGACTTGCCTTGTCTAAGGGAGACTGAGCTTGCTAGTTCAGCCAACCATTGTTTTGGAAAACAAGTTACTTGGAACCAAGGGAATGGATCTTAAGGATCTTCTTGGGCTTGGTTTGCAAGGGAAATCATGTCCACGCTATAGACCACATTCTAATTTTAACCAATGACAACAATTCTACATTCTATCTGACAAGTACTAGACACAGGCTAATATTTCCCCATCTAGGGGCAGAAGACAATGCCATGGGAGACTGTCATCACAACCACTCAGAATTGGCAGCATAGCAGAGTGTCGTGTTTTGCCCACTTGGTGTGAATAAATATGGGGTGGGAACAGTGAGGCTCTCAACTGATTGGCAGCCTGAACAGGAAAACAAATTCAACTAATTCCAAACAAACAACCATTATTTTCAGAGGGATTCAGAATACCAAGGTTCTATTTTGGTATATTACGTAGGTATATATAGGGTCACGTTCAAATGGCAAAATGCAATCAAACATTTCAATAATATTATGGTCCATCACAACATGTCTACTAGATTATCTCAATGAGGTTTTATTTCATCGGTTTCCAGTACACTAGTCTCCCAAATGTGAGCCGCATATCTCAAGTGCTTCGAATCTGTATGTTCACTGCCATGATGAGCTCAAATTTTCCGAAGAATATGAGATTGGATTTTATTGCAGTTGGAACACGAGTGTAATTTACTGAAACGATTTGTCAGTGATCGGTTTTCTCAACATTCAAGCTCCACTTTATCTTTCACTTTGATATGCCATATCAGGTTTTCAGAGAATGTTTATGTGAATTGATTGAACTGGAATGTGTACCTATGTTTTTAAATCATGTTACATCATCAAGTTTTTGTTCGTCTAACTGCCAATGGAGTATCCCTATAAAGCCAGCAACATTTTTATGGAAATCTAACCACACCTGTTCTGGACCTTCCTTTGGTAGCTTTGGCTCTGTTTTTGTGGAAGATAAAACCAATTATCTTTTCAGTACATTTCACTGCCCTGTAACTTTAACCCCGTGTTGTGCCAATACATCATTTACGGTTTGTTTTTGTCATTACGCTAAAACTATTTCCTGTCTTTATGTGGGAGAGTGAGAGTGTGTGCATGTGAAAGAGACAGGGAGGAGTGTGTGAGACTGGGGGGGCTGCATGGTAGTTTTCACTTCTGAGAATGTGCTAGCAGCTTGACAGCAGATGAAAACAATCCTAGTATTACTAACAACCCACGACTGTCAAGACAACAGAATCACTCTTTGGAAATGATCGAGGTGCAATATGTGAGAGATGACATTTTCTCCATCTTCTCTCCCCTGTGTTTTTTTGTTTTTTGTTTTTTTGGGGGGGTTAATGTGCCTTCAGAAGAAAGACACTTACGAGTTTTGTTCCAAGTCCCTGTTTTCATCTTTCGTTCATAGTAGGTTGTTTTTGTTTTCTCTGTCAATGTCCAGTAACACAAAACGGCTCCCTAGATGACATTGTTTAACACTGGAATGCCACTAAGACTTATCACCACACATCTGTTACTGACATTCCTGTAGGAACGTTTTGACCATCTTGTTAGGTTTACACATTACACATACACTGTCTTGTATTACTATACTTGTGAGGACCCAGAGGTCCTCACTTGTAAGTTGTAAACTCACATTGGTTTTCACAAGTATAGTAATACATATAATACAAGAACACACATACTTCAAACACATACACACACACACACACACACACACACACACATATACAGTAAGATCGGAAGAGCACACGTCTGAACTCCAGTCACAGACAACAATCTCGTATGCCGTCTTCTGCTTGACAAAAAAAAGAGATAATAACGATTGAGAGCTACA